>CM021102.1:304294530-304468708 GCA_007115665.2 Sequoiadendron giganteum
GTACCCTTCCAAGTAATATTTAACAACCTGAAATGTTTCACAATATTAAGGATGGTATGAATATATATGACCCAATTCATTTACCAAACATGATAATAAATTTATCCAAGATTCACTAGTAAAGATATAATCAAGGTCACCAACAATAAGTTTAGATGTACAATGTAGCTTTTGTATATTATTTAAAAATTAGTTTTTGAATGTACTTATAAAAGAATGTGATCATATAATTCAATGGGAATAATTAATTAGGAGATCAACCATTTCCATGGTGATATTCTTACCTTTAGATCTTGGAAGCCCTATGATAAATTATATGTAGACCTCTTCCTAAAATTAGCTAGGAATAAAGAAGGACTATCAAAGAACACGTGTCTTAATTTTATCCCATTTATTTCTAGGAAAAAACAAACATTCAGGCATAATTTTTTAACATCCCCTTTTATCCCTTCCCAAAATAAGTCTTGATCAAAATATGACGCTAGTAACCAACAATATAAAGAGGCTTAAGTTGTAACTTTAGAAACAAAAAACTATTGATAGCCTACCATTGATGAATTAGAGAATAAAGTACATAACTAAACAAAAAAACATAGGGTTTAAGTAAATTAGGGCTAAAATCATATCCATAGCATAAAAAACTAACCATACGTTATGTCTAACATAGCCTAGAGGAATCATAGCATGCAGACATGAACAAACCAAAGCAATATAATATGGTTGAAGTAGAAAAATTCCAAGACTAGGCCAAAAAAATATATCTTGACAACTTTTACAAGAATTCAGACACCATTTGTAACTTTGAAAAAAAATTACCATTTCCTTCATAGGATTGTCAACCCTTATATATCAAGAATTTTTCCTACACTCTCCTAAGGAAAAGACCTTGACACAAAACAACAATATTCCAATATAGAGTGTTTGACATCAATGGTGACAATACAACAATCTCCTCCTTTGTCATTGATGGCAACACAAAACAAAATAAACAAAAAATGAATTCTCTCTTCTTTTATCTAATATTCCAGCACTTCCCCTTAATTATCCCTTTTTGAGGTCAATGGAAAATAAATATAAGAAGACACATTCCACAAAAATCCTCCTTTGTTGTACAACTATCAATCTAAAACACTCTAAAACATTTATCTAAGGGAAATACTCTAGGGCTGGAGTAAGGATGTACTCCCCCTAAACTTGTGCTTTAATTAGGTCTTCAATGAAAGAAAGAAAGAAGGAGATGTCACTCCTAACATCTATCTATGATACTCAAATGTCTACTTTTGAAGAGGTTTTGTAAACATGTTTGCAATCTTATATTTAGTAACCATATATTATAATTTGACCTCCTCATCTTTAACCTTTTCTCTAAGAAAATGATATTTTATTGATATAATCTTTTTCCTTGAATGCATCACTAGATCCTTTGAAATATTAATTGCGCTTGTTTTTTTTTTTTAAGAAAAGGCATTAAGCCCATATATTTATATTTATATGTTCAACATAAAATTTACATAGTAATTGGATGATATGAGATCTTGATATCTTAGATTTAACAGTTCCATGCCTAAATACAGGATTTTATGAGACCATTTTGTCTTAGATTTTCAATTCCATACCCATAACAAGACCTACTATAGCTATTTGCACTACTGTTTAGAGTTCTTATACATTTATCTCCTACTTGCATACAAATTACAACCAACCCAAAAAAACACAGAAACAAGACCCTCTTCCTTTACTCCTCCATGGAAGCCACCTGAATCAAATTCTCTCCTTGTGCCTCAGAGCTATCACCATCTTGACTATCACATCCCATAGGCGCATCTTCAGCAACTACCCGATGCGGTTGTTCGACTTCTGCTAGCGGCTCACACTTAATGGGCCACCCATGAACACTAGACCCTTGTCCTACTACTGGAGTAGCTGGTGCACCTGGAAATGGATGTTTAAGCCATCCCCAAACCTTGAAACCTTAACCTACACCCTAAACAATTAAATTTTTAGGACCCCACCCTTGCCACAGGTGAGCTGACAGTCCTGCCTCTCTTCCAGCAACCATCTTGAATGTCCCAACTGCTTTTGGATCAATACTACCCCACTTTGACTCTAGCTGATTCCCTTGGGCAACCCCATGCACCACCTTGGAAGATGGTGAAATCTCTCGGCCTTCCACACAATCCATAGTTTGGTCTAGTAAGGAGACATGCCCTTCTAGCCTTGTAGAAACAACTGGCGAATGAGGATCATGGGCCCTAAGGAAAGAGACATCATAGTACTTATCCTTAATTGCCCTAACCATGTTTACACAAACTAACCTTCAATTCTTCCTTAGAACATTTAACAACCTACTATCACTCTTGTATTGTAGGGCTAATTTAATGGCGTCATAAATCACATCAAACCCTAGATGGTGGTAAACAAAATCTCTTGTAAATAAGCCTCCTATATCCCCTTCCCTAGCAAACACATTATACTTCTGGACAACAAGCAATAGAGTGTTATGCTTAAGGAAATGAGGCTTGAAAAACTGTTCAGCAATGAACACTAACTCCCTATAGGACTGCAACAAATCCATTATATTAGATAAGAAAATAGAGAGCACCTGCAAAGGAAATATGATCCTTCTAGCACGTGGGCTTGTAACCTTTGTTCCCAGAATGGTGTGAATGGTCTCCTCCAGTTTTGGATAGGAAAAATTAAATACCACATTCAAACAATCATGCAACAAATATTCCTCAAAAGGAAGCCCCCATCGCTGCACCTCCATGCACACCCTAAAATTCCAAAGCTTGAAAGCCATGCTTCAAATACTGCGCACCCTGACTAAGATTTTAGAATTCTTGTTTTACACTCTTGCAGATTGAAGCCACTTAGCACTTGCCTGCCTTTATAGCCAATGAAAATAATGAGACAATCTCCAGATCATTAATTGTAGTAGATTATGTTGTATCATGCCTACAAATAATAGATATGAATGTAAGGTTCCCATCTGGTGAAGCGTACGGAATTTTTTTTACAATCCTCGCATTCTGAAGCACCAACACTTGTGTGATGAAGGGTACAATTACTGTATTTGAGGCTTGGTGTAATCCTATCAACTCCATTGGCATCAAAATAATGAAAGGTTGTAATCATTATCTTTACTACCCATATTAAAGGAGACTTGATCGGTCAACCTATTCGAGGGATGACATGGTTGCCGTAATCACACTTTGTAATATGGCTTACACATCCTCTGCCACCCAATGATGCAACCTTCATCATTAATCATACTGCACTCCTGACATGATAAGACCACCACATCTATCCTTGTTGGCAAGCCAGCAAGGCCTACATTCCCTTCATAGCTCACATCCTATTTGTCACCAACTCGACTAGAAATGAAACCTAACACTACCTGGGAATGTTGAACTTACTCCTTAAGTGAGAACCTTAAGGTATACTAACAACACCTTCACCATTAGCGAGCTCTACCAATTGAGGGAATTTATTGAAAAGTCGCTTGTTCCCAATAAACTCAAAATTTTCACCATCATAGGCCAAGTTAGCAACTCTGTCTACCAGTTTTTTACCTTCTTTTTAAGAATGCATTATAAAAACTTCCTCGAATGCATCTATGATCTACCAGACTTTAGATAAGATATACTTAAGCTTCCAATTGTGGATTAGCCTCTC
The DNA here is from genome assembly GCA_007115665.2 of Sequoiadendron giganteum. Classification (NCBI taxonomy): domain Eukaryota; kingdom Viridiplantae; phylum Streptophyta; class Pinopsida; order Cupressales; family Cupressaceae; genus Sequoiadendron; species Sequoiadendron giganteum. The sequence continues at coordinate 304,298,206 of CM021102.1, forward strand.
TTTCCAGGCATTAATTATTAACAAAGAGTCCCCCTCTATATGTAACTTGTGAACATCCATAGACTTTGAAACTTGCAGACCATGGAGCAAAGCTAGAATTTCTACCATATTATTAGTACAATTTGCAAGATAAACTGCCTTTGCAGCTAGAAGTGAGCCTTTCCAATCTCTGATGACTATACCAGCTCTAGACACTCCTGGATTTCCCCTTGAAGACCCATCAAAATTAAGCTTAAGAAAACCCTTTGAATGAGGCTGCCATGTGACTTTACTTTTGTCAACCTTGGACTGAAAGACTAACTGTTGAGACCCTTTGAAATGAAGATGTAATGTTGACCAATGTTGAAGAACCCAATTATCCCAATTTTAGAACATTGAAGATACATTCTTATTCCTTTGAACATATGCCATTACAAACTCTGAGATTCCTTGCTCAATTTTGTTTTTTATTTGTCTAATTGATTGAGTTTGATTCCTAAATATTATTTTATTCCTCTCCCACCACAAGTTCCAAACTACTAGAGCAAGCACTACCCTCCAAATAAAATCAAAGAAGGAGGACTTATATAAGATGGGCCAGGTAGTAAATAAATCACATAGTGTACCAGGCAATGGAAAAGAAACATTTAATTTTGATTTGACAAATTGCCAACAATCTTGATCCCAAGAACATTCCAAGAAAAAATGATTGATAGTTTCATTGATTGCTTGACAAAGAACACACTTGAAAGGGTCAACACAACCTAATTTACATAGTCTATCACATTTTAATATTCTTTTACGAAGAGATAACCATGTAAAATTGTCGGCCTTAGGCAAAATCAAAGGATTCTAGCAAGATTCTAGCAAAAAATTATACACTCTATGCGACTAACAATGAGCTTCTGAAAGTTTTAGGGACTTATAACCTTGTTTAACTATGTAATTCCGATCGATGGAAGGTGCCCAAATTATTTTTTCTGAAGCATCTAAAAAAACCACAACCCTCTCCTTTAGCTGATTCAAATGCAAACTTTTCTGACTAGATGTTATGAGTGGGGAGGATAAATCTTTCCAATCTACTATCCCAATAAGAGGATCAACACTTTCTACATAATCCTTCATCTGACTCCCCCATAAAATAGAAACGACCTATTGTACTGGGGATAGACCATTAATTAAAGATAGGGGTGGAAATCCATTCCAAGAATCTTGCCAGAAATGCACATTCTTCCCATTATGAACCTCCCATGTCAAATGTGGAAGTATTACATCCCTACATGTTAACAAAAAGTTTCACATCATTGAACCATTCGAAGGATTTGAAATGGTTACAATTCTATTCATATTTCCACTATCCAAATATTTTTCTTCCATGATAGAGTACCATCTCAAACTTGGCTCCTAACACTAAGTTTCTTTTAGAGAGATTATACTTACCAGCACCTCCATTGTTTTTGTTTGCACACAGATTTTCCAATGATATCAAAGAAATATTCCTCTTTTCATCCATTTTCCCTCTCCATAGGAAATTCTTTATAAGCTTCTCAATCTACTACACAATACCTTTTGGATCCTTCAGAACCATCATAAAGTAATCTGGGATGGCAGCTAAGACTGATTTTACCAACATAATTTGGCCAGATAAGGATAGCCACCTTGCCTTCCAAGCTAAAATTCTATCTTTTATTCTATCTATAATCTCTTGCCAATGAAGAATATTCATTGCCCTAGAAAAGAAAGCAATGCCTAGGTATGCACTTGGAAGCTCTGCTTCTTGAGATCCCAATAATCTTACTAGCTGACTAGTAAGAGATGTGGGAGTAATGAAGAAATATATTTTTGATTTAGAAGCATTTATTGTTTGTCTCAAAGCATACGTGTATTTGTCAAGTACCTATTTCACTTGCTTTGCCTCCATTAAAGAATACTTAGAAAACAATAAGGTATCATTTGCAAACAAAGAATGTGTGACCTGAATTGTGATGTTTGGAATGTTAATCCCTTGCCATACCTCTGCTCATACACTTTTATAATCGATCTACTTAGAGCTTGAATAGTGATAATGAAAAGAAAAGGGGAGAGTGGGTCTCCCTATATCAATCCCTGAGAAGAAATAAAGAAACCTACTAGAGATCCATTTATCAACACAAAAAATTTAGCTCCTGACAAACAAGAATGAGTCCACTTACACCATTTCAATGAAAAACCAAACCTATTCAGAATCTGCAACAAGAATCCCCAATCAACCCTATCATACGCCTTCATCATTTCAAGCTTGAACACAAAAGAGGACAAAGAATTTTCTTTAATTAAATGAATCACTTCATGAGATATAATTTCCCCCTCTAGGGTCTCTCTACCTAGAAAAAAACCACCTTATTCCTAAGATATTATTTTTGGTATAAGAGATTGCAATCTGAGATAAATAGCTTTTGTGAAGATTTTATATATAGTATTGCACAAATAAATGGGACTGAAATCTGAAAAAAAAATTGGATCATTTACTTTAGGGATAACAACAATACAAGTTTAATTAAATTGTTTGAGCATTGTCCCTGACTTCCTAGACTCTTCTACTGCTATAAAAACATCAAACCCTACAAAATCCCAACATTTCTGATAAAATAGCCTAGTGAAGCCATCTAGACCAGGTGCTTTATCAAGTGGGGGGGAAAACAACCTTCTTAATTTCCTCAAGTGTAAAGGGTTTCATCAATTGATCATTATCCTCTTGAAGAATAAACACACGAATGTTCTCAAGAAGCTCTTCAACGTCCTTAGGAGTTGAGGCTGACTTGTTCATAGGAGCTGACAACAAGTTAGAAAAAAACCTTACTCCTTCCCCTTGAATATCCTCTTCCTTTGTCAATACTTCTCTTGATAGAAAAGATTTAATGGAAAACATAGAGTTCAAAGAATTCTTTACCTGTGTTGAAGCATGAAATAATTTTGTGTTCTTGTCCCCTTCTCTCAACCACACCTCTCTTGACTTTTCTCACCAGTATATGTCTTCTCTTGCTAAGAACTCTTCCCATTCCACCTGTAGAATTTTTTGAAGCTCGTAGGTGTTGTCATCTAACCCACTCTGAATTATTTGATCATTGATCTCAACCAACTGCTTGTATACCCGATCTTTCTCTTGGAAGATATTCTTAAGCACACTTTTATTCCATAATATACACTTCTTCCTAATGTGGCATATATTTTTACTCAATTGAAACATCCTAAAACCCATTACAAAAGGTGCACCTATCCACCATTTCCTTAATAAACCTAAAAATTTCTAATGACGAAACCACATCCCTTAAAACTTGAAAGAAAATTTACCTTTGCCCATTTTTACCCCACCTTCAATACTTAAATCTATTGCAAAATGATTTGAGCCTACTAAGGGGAGAATCTAGGAAGAGAGAGGCTACCTACCCAAAGACCAATTTGAGGTTTCCAAAAATCTATCTAATCTTTTCGCAATCTATAAAAAAAAATTCCTTTTATTTGTCCAAGTGAAGCTACCATTTTTTGGTATAATGTCTATTAACACATTATCTTTAATGAATGGATAAAAAATCATCCATGACCCTCTGAGGTGGAAGAATACCTCCTATTTTCTCTTTTAGGTTGGTGATCACATTAAAATCCCCATCTAGTAGCACTTTCTTGTCTGAAATGTGTCCAACAAATTTGTTAGCCTATCCCACAATTGGTTTTTATCTCATGTAGTTGTTGGAGTATGGACATTAACTAGCCAAAAATGCAGCTCAAAATGAATGAATTTGACCAGTTTCCAATGCTTCTCATTCTAAATCAACTCAACAACCATTGTTCATAGATTCTACAAAATTATAATACCACCTGAAGCACCCTACATTGGTGAATGCATAGACTTCTAGGAATTCCATTTTTGAATTGATGATCCATACACTGACTTTGATTTTTTGTTTCTTCTAACATAACTATATCTACTCCACAAGCATCCAATTGTTGCTTGATCTGAGCCTTCTTGTTAGGGGAATTGACACCCCTGACATTCCATGAGAGAATCTTCATTACGTCTAGGGAGAGCATAATGCTCTCCTCAGACGTTTGTTTATAGATTGCAACAAAGTAGCATCCAGAGTGGTTTGTATACCAGTCACAACTTCCTCCTTCATTTTGGTAAGATGAGACTTTCTCCCCTGCTTCCTAGGTGATTTAATTAGACCAAATTTTTCACTTGGGGATTGCATTCTAGAAATATATTGGGAGTAATCATACTCAACACTGGAATTCTTACTATCTGACTCAACTTTCAACTGCACATCCCCTTGTTCCTTAAGAATCCCACACAAACCAAGACATACATCTTCCCTTTATCCCAAACTATCCTCCTCTTGTAGAACTTCTTTGGCAATTTCTTCTATCATTTGACACCCCACAGAGGATAGAACCTTATTAATAAACTCTTCCAATTCCCCATCATTAAAAATTTTACCCTTCTCCTGGCACAAAATTCCTCCCGGATATCCATTAGTAAGCGCAAAAAAGTCGACATGATTAAACTCCAATGGAAAATCCTTATACATCAACTGATTTACTATGCCTTCCACCGAATAATATGATATTGGCTTGTAAGCAGGAGAAGATAAGTCCAGGCCATGGAAAAAACCATTGACTAATCGACTCCCTAAGATTTGCTAAAGATGACTACTTATAGAAATTGTGAAACCCCCATCAAGATGGGTTGTGAATGTAATAGCATTCACAATAGGTTTTATAGAGAAACCATGTGCAACCAAATCAATATAAAGTTTCGTGATATTTCCCTCCCCATTACTAGGTTGACTACAAGTTTCCTTACCAGTACTAACTTGTTGAGACACAAATGGGAGATCCTCCCTAATTTCCATGAGCTTTTCTACCTGCTCCAAATTTGATTCACTTCCCTCATTGCTTGGGATACTTTCCTAACTAACCTCCCCATTTAGCCTCCCTTCCTTCCACAAATTGAACTTTGAATCATTTATGGACTGACAAGGCGAATTAGGGTGAACAATATCATGAAAATTGCAGCATACATTCTCGGGCGTTTCCACTAATATCTTCTGATCCCACACCCCATACTTAGAATTCAAGGTTATGTGCTTTGGGACTTCCTTTGCAACATCTACTAGGACAAAAACCCTAACTATCTGAGAGGGATTCTTGAAGAAATATTTATCATTCTTAAGAAAAATACCTATCTTATTTTCCATAGCTTCAATTAGAGGCAACTCTATACTCTAGGGCAATATTCTTCAATTGAATCTAGGAAGGGACAAATTTAATCTTAAGTAGCTCAAGATTGAAATTGGGGACCTAGGGTTGTAAATACAAGCCTGACCCCTTATAGACCCATGACTTAACTTTATCGATAGTGTCCTTCTGAGACATTTATTTAAAAATGAAAATGAAGTTTCCCCTTACTTCATCCAGATAAAATACTTTGGAGACCCCTTCCCATTCCTCGAAGATCAAATCTTGTAGCTTATAAATATCGAGTGAAAGATGACAAACTTACCTATTAGAGCATGATTACATAGGTCTTGTATTTGAGGCAGCAACATCTCCTCTGTGAAAATTAATGTCTACAAACTTGTGCACCTGCTCTCTTGGAATTTCTTTGTGCTGCCATTATAGAACCAACTTCTTCTTTTTGGTCTTCTTTAACTTCTTTTTAGCTCTTTTTCACCATTTGGAAGCTAGCGCACTTTTTTGCTTATTTGAAGAAGTAGCCCCATTTTTCGTTTGTGGAATCCATTTTTTATCCTGTGAATGCGCTTGCTCCAAGGAAGGCAACCCGAATGACAAAAAGCTTTACAATTTTGCAAGGGAATTTCCCATACATCTATATGGAGGTCCTTCAGGCTCACTCTGCTTATGAATCTCCACATTTTGAACAAGCACTTTCATTGCTTGACACTCATCAATAATAATTTTCTTTGTATTCTTTGCATTCTCCTTTCCAGAATTGCCTAGCTTAAAACTTTCCAACTTAGTACGGCAACCCAGATCCACCCTAGGGTTTCTTGCCGCAAAACTACACTAAACATGGACATCATATTCTTTAACCCTACCTTTTGTTGGTTTATACACAGGCTCATTTGGATTGAAGGGACCTCTCTTGCACTTATTATTGTCTTGCAAACTTGTTTCTGATCAATCTTGATGCCTGTTCTGATGGAATTGCTTCCCATCCTCCTTCAAAGACCTATAATATTTTTCTGCATCCATATACCGTCTGTTGAGGAAGCCTTGATCCCCTTCATGGTGACGAGAAACAAAACCCCCACAATGAGTTGTTGGTTCAGAATAATGAATATCTTTGTCACATATATCAATTCTTGACTGTTTCTCACAACACAAATGCCTCTATGGTCAAAAAGGAGCCCAGGGTATGTCCAGGTTCATGATGGGCCAAAACGTGGCGATATGTAAGTGATATGATGGCCCATGTGGCTGACGACTTTTTTTTTACCCAAATTTGATGAAACGAAAAATGGTTTTTAAAAGATATTCTCAACTTTCCACCAATATAAATTAGTCTTTACTTTGAATTTAATAAATAATTATTAGTCATTTTCGATTTGAATTACGACTAAAGTCCTGATTAATAGGTTGATTGAAAAACATCTATACATTTCAAACATTATCACATTTTTTGAATCTAAAACATGCATCACATTCTATGCGTCACATACTATAGGATTAAAAAAATAAAAACATTCACGAAGTTTTGACCAAGTTAAGGTGGTTAGACATAACAATTTTTATATTTTTTAAAAGTTGTAATAAAACATTCATAATTATTTATTTACTTGGAAAAAAATTACAAAAAAATATGCATCACATTGGGACATGAGTCCTCTTCTTATATATAAAATCTTTAAAAAATATATTATCATTTTATTGTGGTTAGGGTGGTCAAACAAACACCTACTTTTTATTTTTTCCCTAAAATTTAAATACTACTACATTGAAATTTCAAATTTTCACCAAATAGATTTTTTTTTCTCTTAAATAAGCCTAGTAGTTTATAAATTACATTCAATTTTCTATAGATTCTATTCTTACATATTTTTGAAATAATATAGAGAACTTATTCAAATTTTTCCGTCAATTTGCCTAACTCTGATTTTTTAAATTTTCATTGCCACTTAAGGGCCTATTTTCTCCATGATGATCCTACACATACCCCCAGTTAGGCTTTGAAAACCTATGGACTACATAACCTAGTTGGATTTTCTGAATGTAATCATGATGCATAGGCCTATACAAGTTTGACCACTGTCTGCCATAGCCTGAAAGCCCACAGAAACGCTGTTACTATTAGAAAATTGACCGTTGAGCTGTCATTTTTCAGCACGATGCAGAGCCATTTTTTTTTTTCATTTATTGCACTTGTATTATAAAAAAAAATGGAATTAGGTTCATTATAGTCTATCTTTATATTCTTCAAGCTTTTTTTCATCCAAATTACTTAAGTAAACATGATATTTCAACAATTTATTTTATTTCTTTTCTTGAAAATGATATTAGATATTGTTTCTTGCTTAGTCATGATACAAGTTTATCTCCAAGAAATAATAGTCCAGCACTAGTAATCTTTATATCACAAACACGTCCTACCTAATTAGCATATGTGTATGTTGGAAGAGTAAGAACATCACCTTTGGAATACCACAAACCATTGCCAATTCTAGTTTTCAAAAATCTAAAACTTATCTTTAATATCTTTAAATATTTTTCTTAAAGTGCTTCTTGAAATATTGCTACCATATTCATTGCTTACATAATGTGAGGTCTAGATGTACTTAAATACAACAAGCTTTCAATCACTGACGTATATAAAGTCTAATTCAATTCTAGTGACTCATCATCCTTTCTTAGCTAACATAATGTCACCATTCATGTAATAACTAGCTTCTAGTCTTCCATCTTGAACTTCTTCAATATTTCATTGACATACTTGGTTTTTGATATGAAAATTGCCTTTTCTAACTAAGTAATTCACAAACCAGAAAATAGACAGATGACCAACCATAGACATCTCAAATTTCTTTTGCATCTTGTCTATAAAATCATGGTAGATCTTGTCATTAGTAGCACTAAAAATAATGTCATCAACATATACAACAAAAATCAACTAATTCTCACCATTTGTATTGATGTAAAGGTTGTCTAAAACATCTCTTTTGAATTCTTGCTATTATATGTATTTATCCAATCTAGAATACCAAGCCCTAGGGGTTTTTTTGGGTCCATACAATGGATTTTCAAATTTGTATACATAATCCTCATTCTTCAACAACTAAAATCCTTGAGGAACTTTCTCTTCATTATTTTCATGAAGAAATGTTAATTTGACATCCATATGATATACAATAAAATTATAATAGACTGAATCTACCAAGAACATCCTAATTTCTTCTAATCTAGCCACAAGAGAAATTTGTTTCTTCAAAATCAATACCTTCTACCTGAGCATATCCCTTACAAACTAATTTTTCCTTGTTTCTCATTACCTTCCCATCTTCATTCAATTTTGTTGTGAATACCCAATTTTTTATTATTACATTCTTATCCTTAGGTCTTGAAACAAGCTCCCAAGTCTCATTCTTTTCAATTTAATTCAATTCTTCTTCCATTGTGTTTGTCCAATTCTCATCTTTTGTAGCCTCTAAAAAATATTTAGGCTCAATTTCAGATAACAATCAAAATTTTACATGTTCATTCATTCTTGCTAACATTCACCTAGTCATAACTCCACCATTCTTTTCTCTTAGAATATGATTTTCAAAACGATTTCCTTGAAAATGCTTAGCTGGAGCTTTTTCATTTTCTCTTTCAAAATATTCTTCTATATTTTTTATATATACATTCATCTTCTTATTAAATAATTTCTAGTTGTTTAAAATATTGATCACTTTCAAATGATGGAAAATGTTGTATATCTTCATTAATTCTCACATTTATACTCTTGACAATGTTGCATAGTCTCTTATTGGAGTATTTATATAATTTGATCCTTGATGAGTAGCCAATAAATATGCCTTCATCTGATCTAGACTCAAACCTTCCCAAATTAGCTTCATCCCTTTTGATGTAACATCTACTTCCAAGTATTCTTAAATGCTTGACAAATGTAGGTATGCATACCATAGCTCATATGGTGTATTCTAATTGTTTAATCTCATTAGTCATATGTTAATGATATGTAGATTAGTATGAACTACTTCTCTACAGTATATATCAGGATCAACTAACATTCATTTAGTATTTTCCTAACTATTTCCTAAATTGCTATGTTATTTCTTTCAACCATTCTATTTTATTAAGTAGTTCTTGTAGTTGAATATTGTCTTTCTAATTTATATTATTTATAGAATTATTCAAACTAATTAGAATTAAACTCACCACCTCTATCATACCATATGAATTTTATATTTGAACTTATTTAATTTTTAAGCATAGCCTTAAAAATATTAAATCTACTAAAATATTTAGACTTTCATCTTAAGAAAAAAACCCAATGAATAACAAAAAGTATTTTTATTCTTGTTGCATTTTTGTTTTTGTAGGTCCACATAGGTCTGTATGACTTAATTCTAATGGATTTGTAGCAGAATTCTCCATTATCTTAAATGTTACTCTTATTTTCTTCCCTAGTTGACATTCTTTGTAGAAGGTTCTTGATGGCTTAACAATTTTTGGCATATCTCCCTCAACATGCTTTGAATTAATCTTCTCAAGATTATCAAAAGTAATATGATAAATCATTTTATTCGATAGCCAACATTCATCTGATTGTTTCAAAAGATAGATTCTTATTTTCACTTTAGTGAGATTATACAAATTACCTTCATTCGTGCTTGCTTCTATAAAATCTTTCCATTTTTCTTGATTTTATATCATTGAGCATGGAATTTAAAATTGTATCCTTTGTCACAGATCTATCTTACACTCAAAATATTATACTTTACTCCTTGAACTTATACAAAAAAAATTATCCTAGATCTTCTATCAATTCTTGGAAATCATTTTCATTGATCCTTGCAGTAGTATTATAACCAAATTTAGCTAAACCACCATCACACTTCTTTAGGATAATGAATTTAATTTTATCTCTAGTCATGTGAATTTATCATCCACTACCAATAACCCATGGATACTCTTGAGAAAGAAATACAATTGAACAATAATTTATTTTTTAGTTTTCTAATTTTCTATCTTTAATTTTTTTCCTTCTTAGGTTCTTCCTTTTGAATAGAAAATATACTCTTATTTTCTTTTCTTTCATGCCTATAAGGTTTTGGAAATCCACTTCTACAAAAAAATCCCTTTTGCGCAAAATTTTTCCACCTATATTGTAATATATTAAAATAAGCTAAGAGTGCAAATGGATTCTTTCTCACAAAATTATTTCTTGAATTTGGTCTACAACCAATACCCTTATGACCATATTCATCATAAAATAAACAAGAACTATAGAAAGAGTAACTTGACCTAGTTATGAAGGATTCTCTTGCATGAGATGGACCTTTGAATCTTCTCTTCTGATTGTTGAGTTTGGTAAAGTAATCTTCCTTCTTCTCATATTTAGTCTCCTTGTAATGATCAACCTTTGAACTACTAGGGGCATTCTCATTAGATTTGTTTTGAAGGTGACCTTTGGTTACTTATGATCTCATCCACAATTTTATCACTCTTCTCATACATCAAAGTTTTGTCCAATTGAAACTTAATCTTTCAAGAATTCTTTCCTAAAGATATAAATTTTGGCTCAAGCCTTTAATATTCCATTTGATGCACGAGCATCCAAGATGAGATGGAAATCCTATATCACAAAAAATATTGTTATTTTAATTGGTATATTTTTAATAAGGGCTTAGAGGTTAGAAGAATAAATATTTTGATTTACAACTTTGTAATTTTGGTGGAAATTATGGATTTATGAATATTTTCTAAGGAAAATTTGGGAAAATACCCTTCTTGGGTGTCCAAATTCTTGGTAGGACCAATTTTTGGTGCATGTGATTGCATGTGAAATTGCATGTTTATTCCAAAATCTTCAAGAATGTTGTTGAATTATTGTATTTGGAGCTTTCGGGGCCACCGAAAGTCAAAGAAGGTGTCTTGATTGACCAAGATGATTGGTCAAAAGTTAGGTACCCATGTGAAGGTAGTGAAGGCAATGAATTTTATTTTTTTATATATTTTAATTTCTCCACAAGTTGGGTGTTGGATGTCAAGTTGGAAATTCAAGGTAGTTTTGGGAAACCAACAATGGTTTTCTCCTCCCACATTCTCTATATATTGATGTATATTCATTTGGAGAAGGGGGATTTTGGAGAAGTTGCGGTTTCATACCTAGATGCTATAAAAATGATGCTAGAATGTTGAAGACATTATGTTGCACATTTTGTATGTATGAAACCCAAATTGTAAGGAAGCCCATGAACTTCGGTTTGATGTGATCATTTTATGATTTAAAAAAATAAGAATGTTGGTGATTTTACTTATTTAAATCTAAAATTTAATATCATATTGCAGTAATCTTGAAAGTCTCTATGTGTGTGTTTGATTTCAAATTTGTAAGGGGAGTCCCCTCCATCAATGGTATCGGAGAAGGTTATAATGAGCTTGTGAACAGAGCACATAAGACAGGCAATTTGTAGTAGGACCTGAGTAAGAGCACAAATTTGTGTCACACTTTATAAAGGAAATTACCAACACTGATCCAACTTTTAAACTTGAATCACTAAAAAGTGGCATCTATGTTTTGAATTTTGAAATGATGTAAACTAGTAAAATATGTATTTTTTAGTATATATTATGTTTGTATTTAAATAATAATAATAATAATAATTTTAAACAAGTTTTTAATAAATTAAAACTATAATTTAGTTGTTGATAAAATGTTGAAAAATGAAGTTGTATGAGATGTCAAACATTTTATAGTAGATTCTATGTTTTTTCTTTCAATTTTTTTGTTCGTATTTATAACTTGAAACTTTAGTGCATGGATATACTTTTTTTCCAATTTTGATAAATACATATTTTAAATAAATATTAAAATGTGTGTGACTCAAAAAATAGTTGTTTCTATTGGACATCAACTCTCATATTAAAAATTTATCTAAAATGGAAAAAAATTATACCATCTTGAAATAGATTCTTTTTTCTAGTGCATCATATTTTTTTAATATTTTTAGAAGTTTTAATATTTTTCCTTGGCATAGTAATCAACCTAATATTTTGTGTTGATAAACTAATTTTAGTAAAATTAAAAAATAAAATATAAATAATAATTAAACTATTAAAATTAATATATTTTTGAAAACTACACTTATGGATCTACAAAAGGGTATTTTGATATTTTTTTAAAAATGTTATTTACATTAGTAGGAGTTATTGAAACTTCAATTTTTTCAAATAATTTGTTTTTAGGAAAATTGGACTCAAAGTGGTGCTCCATATATTTTTAGCCAATAATTTTAGTTGAAAAAGTTGTGGAAGTATCTAACTTAGCTAGAATGAATTTTACTAGATCATATGTATGACCAAAATTGGTTTTTAATTAGAAATACTTAAACTCATTTGTGTTGATAAGTTTGTTGAAAGTGTGATAGAACTGTGTGCTTTTACCCACCTACGAGTTGTGGGTAGAGATTAAAATGCCTCCAAGGGTTGCCAGTCATGGTAGAGGTAGAGATAGGGGAGGAGGAAGAGATCCTACAAGAGATGAATTTAGAGCTCTAAGAAGGTAAGTTGAGGTTTTGAAAGAAGAGATTCATAGAAGGCATGAGCATAGAGAAGATGATAGTGAAGATGTAGTTGAAGACGAATTTCAAGAGGAAGAACATGGTCAAATGGATACTAGAGAAATATGATTGTTGAGAGATATTGAACATATTAGAAAGAAGACTAAGATGGAGGTTTCAAAATTTAGTAGAAGCTTGAATTCAGAAGATTTGATAGACCGTATTAATGACATGAAGGAATTCTGTGAGTTCAAAGAGATTGAAGATCCTCACAAGGTGAGGTTTGCGAAAATAAAACTAAAAGGGCATGCTATCATTTAGTGGACGTAAATTCATCTTGGAAGGGGAAGAAGAGGGAAAGAAAAAATTTCTAGATGGGATTCAAATAGTATAAAAGATGGAAAGACAATTTATTCCAATAGATTATGAGTTGGAGCTGCTCAAAAATATGCAAAGTTTGATGTAAGGAACAAGAAAAGTGAAGGAATATACGGATTTTTATAGGATCCTGATTATAATAGGACATGCTAAAGTAACTAAGGAGAATATTTTAAGATATATTAATGGTTTGGGACCAAGAATAAAAGAGGAGAATACTTTTGTGAGAGTTTGCACAATGGAAGATGCATATAAAGTTGCATTAAAATTTGAGGAAAGAATGAAAAAAAGATATGAAAGTAAGAAAAGAGGAAGAGGTCGTCATGAGGAGGTTGAATGGAGAACATGTGGAATAGAAAATAATCATAAATATCAGAAAAAGGAAGACCAAGGAAAAATAAAAAAATAGAGATATGATGACTCATATGGTCCTAGAGATCAAAATCCAAGAGGTAGAGGAAGATCAGGTAGAGGTTTTGGAAGAGAAACCTTCAGAGGAACTTTTTTTAAGTGTGAAGAAGAGTGACAAAGAATATGGTTGTCCTCATGAAGAGGAAATACTAATAAGAAGATCATAATATCAAAATAGAGCAGCAAATGTGAATAAGGAAGATGCAGGATCATCACATTTTGAAGAAGTAGAAGATGGTGAAACTTTAATGGCAAGGAGAACCCTATTGAATGAAGATAATAAATCCATTCCAATAAAAAATTTATTAGAACAACATGCAAAATCCAGAACAAGGTATGTAATGTCACTGTAAGTGTGAATAAGGTGTAAAGCACTAAAACACATCTTAATGAAACATTGCATCAAAGATCAAGCTAATAACCAATTGAAATCATCTCATTGTCTCCTATCTTTAAATATTTATTAAGCTAAGTGCTCTCAGATGTAAATAACACTATTAACTATTAAAATGACAATCTAAAGAATGGAATGATGCTGATGCAATGATATGGAACTAAATGTGATAATACTAGATGGTAAAAGAAGCTAATATGACATGAATTGATTTGAAAACTGATAAACAAAGCTACAGGAGGCAGCCATGATATGAAATATTGAATGCTGGATGCTTGGATGCTTGATGAATTCCTATAGAGTAAGAGTGCATAAGTTAGATTATTTGGATCCTTTTCTTGGTTGAATGAAGCTTTATTTATAGATTTTTGGCTGTAGAAATGCACAAGGATGGCAAAGAGAGGCTTGGATTCAATCTGGAGGATTGAATGGTGAAAGATGGAGGAGATTGAGATAAATTTGGAGATTTTCTCTACCCATGAGAACACCAGGCAAGAGAAGAGGAAAGATTGATGGAGGAGGATTGAGAGATAAATTTGCAATTTGTCTCCAATTCTTCCTGTGAAGTTTCAATCAATTAATTTTGACATGATTTTGACATAAATTAGACATAGGATATCTAATTTGATTTTGAGGAAATATAGATGGAATATTCCTTATGCCTTTATTTAAATATCTTTTATTTATTTAAATTAGCAAAAGAGGGATAAATAATTTAATAAAATGAACTATAGAAGTTGTTTATTAAATTAAACAGAAGAATATGGCAATTAATCAATAAAGTGTTTGATCTTTATTTAATTAATTTTAAGATTGATGTGATAGAATAAAATAGGGATTTGATAATTAAATCAAACAAAGTATTTAATTTTGTTTATTTAATTAAGATTAGAAGAATTAAAAGAATTTAAATGTGAATGTGAACGTGAACTATATAAATAAATAATTCTATTTATTCAATAGTAGAAGAAAAATAGGATAATTAATCAAATAATTCGTATTTAATCAATCAAATTCTCTAGACCAATTTTAGGTGTATACATTTTTCCCCTCTTTGAAGTGATGTGTTTACATGTTGCTTCGAAGAAAATTTTGCTGCTATTGCCAGTATTGATGAAAAAAATTCAGTGTGCCCCAGACATGCCCTAGATATTGATTTTCAGATGATTGCAGATAATATGCCCCCTCGGGAGATAAATTAATGATTTGATGAATTTTTGAATTTTTGAATTTCCATGATGATTTTTCAATGATTTGATGAAGATCCGATGAAAAAATAATTTATCTGCCGATATCGGATATTGATTTTGCTAGATGATAAAATGTTGCCCTACCTTGCCTCCTTGTGTTTGATGATTTTCGATCATGTCAGCCTTTGATTTGATATTGATTGTTGATCCTGATAGATTAGAAGATTATTGATCTCATGATAGGTGAGATTCAATGATTGATTGATGATTGACTTCATGATAGGTGAGTATCAATGATTGATTGATGATTGACTTCATGATAGGTGAGTATCAATGATAGATTAATGATTGACCTCATGATAGGCGAGGATCAATGATAGATTGATAATTGACCTCATAATAGGTGAGGATCAATGATAGATTGATGACTGACCTCATGATAATTGAGGATCTATGATAGATTGATGATTGACCTCATGATAGGTGAGGTTCAATGATAGTCGCTCATGAGATTTGATGAAAGTCTCACCAGAGCCAATTAGATTGATAGGCTAATTGATTTTTAATTGATTATAGGATGATTTTAGAGTTTTTCCCAAAGATGTGGGACATGATTCTGCATCTAGCGCAGGCTGATATAGATATCATTAATCGATTTGAAAAATCTATAATGAAGATGCAAAACTAATATGAATGTAGTATAATTTTATCATTCAACTATATGCAAACTATTGCCATTTTAACAGTACTTTTGTGCTTTGTATCACCATAGAGCTTTAAAAATGTTGAAAGCGAGTACAAGCATCAATGGTATATGTTAGACCAATGACGACTTGAGTACTACTTTCATGATTTTCGATATTGCAAGTGAACACAAGCATCGGGGTATAATTAAACCAAGATGACCTGAGCATTTCTTGTGTAAACAGACAAGAATCAATCCTTTTCCTATGGGAATTGGAATGTCATCCATGATACTTTGTAGAGCACTACCCGCGACAATTCACACAATAATTTTGATTAATTCACAAACAACAGACAAATAAAATACCATTCTCCTTCCTTGCTTATCTAGTCCAATACATCATCAGCTTGCTCCAAAGAAATGATCAAAATGATCAAAATGAAATATGTTCAACCTTTGCTTAAAGTATTTGAATCATTATTTAGATTAGATCATCCATCCCAATTTTGTGATTTTTTATTTTTATTTTTTTTTGTGATTTTCGAGATTTTGACCAGAGACCTAACCTACTAACTTATCCTAGGGGTCTCAGGGGCTGATCAAAGATTAGACTTTCCTACATTACACATGCAGAGACCATGTAGTTCGACTGAGACAGACCTATTTTTTTAGATTTTTTCCTTCCAGACTGACTTTTTGACATGTTTTTTTGGATTTTTGATATAGTACGGATGTTTGATGCCCTTCCGACGATGATTGATGTTGCACTTTGACCATTGTTTTTGTTTTCTTATCATATTGTTGTTTTCCCTTTGGTGAAACCGATGTTTTTGTTGCCCCTAGTGATATCCAGATGTTGCCCCCAAGTTTTGGAGTGAGACTTGACAATGCGAAATGATTTGATGATGGATGCAATGATGGCAAGACTAATGATATGATATGAAACGATACTGACTGCCAGATTAAATGATCCCAATATGTATCAAAATAGATGGGAAATATGATCTTTAGAATCACATATGACACCTGTTTCCAGGTTTTCACCATATGTTTTGATTACACTCTTTGTTTTGTTTATTTTTCTCATTTTTCTCTTTTTCTATTTTTCTTTCTGTATTTTCTATATTTGTTGTATTTTTTGTTGCCAAGATGCCTATTTGCAAGGTTTTCATCAAGGAAACCATTTTTAGAAGTTTGATCCGTGCACTAGGAGATTCAAGTATAGAACTTTTTGAGATGGATATTGTTGATAGGTTCATCAAACAAGTCTCCTTCTAACGTTGATAGTTGATAAACTCCTGATCCGTATACTGATATGATAAAAAAAGGACCAAGCTAGTTAGGCTCAAATCTCTCTTTCTTCTCCCTATCCTGCTGATTCCTAGGGTTTTTCTTTAGTACCAAATCACCAACCTGAAAGACCGTCGGTTTTACGTTGTGGTTGTAACTCCTTGACATTCTCTTTTGATAAGCCATTAGATGATTAACAGCTTGTTGACAATGCTCATCCAACAATTCTAGTTCTTGCAGTGTAGATACCCTATAGTCTTCATCTGAAATGATTCCTCTGAGTGATACACAAAGGGATGGAATCTCTACTTCAATGGGAAATATGGCTTATGATCCATATACCAAGGCATATGGTGTAGCTCATGTTGGTGTTCTGATACTTGTTTTGTAGGCCCATAGTGTAGGATTGAGTTGAACATGCCAATCACGCCCAACATCGTTAACTCTCTTTTTGAGAATTTTGAGAATTTTTTTGTTCGAGGCCTCTGCTTGGCCATTCCCTTGAGGATAGTACGGTGTTGAAAAACGATGTTGAATATGGAACTTCTCACATAGTTCTTGGACATCTTGATTCTTGAAAGGTCATCCATTATCAGTGATAATGGATTGAGGGATCCCATATCGATAGATGATGTAATTCAAGATGAAAGAGGAAATTTTCCTCCAAATGATGGTTGTAAGAGGCACTGCTTCTATCCATTTTGTAAAATATTCTGTAGCTATGATAATGAACTTGTGTCCATTGGATGAAGAGCGATGTATCTTTCCTACCAGATCCAATCCCCATTGACAAAAGGGCCACGTTGATGTAAAGGGATGCAATTCTTGAGCTGGTGCATGAATCAGATTGCTATGAATCTGACACTTTTGATATTTCTTAACAAAATGATAGGATTCTTTCTCCATGCATGGCCAATAATATCCCAATTGGAGGAGTTTCTTGGCTAGAGTTATCCCACTCGAATGAGTGCCACAAATACCCTCGTGAACCTCTCATAGGGTCGTTTAAGATTCGTCATGTTTTAGACATCGAAGTAAGGTACCATCAAGACCTTGATGATAAAGTATGTCTGCAATTAAAGTATGTCAAGCGGATTGGTGGATGAAGTTTCATTTTTGGTTCCTAGAAAGATTAGGAGGAAGGACATCGTCTTTTAGGTAAGCATAGGTTTTTTCATAGATGGAGGTTTCAATGGTTTCTACATGGCATATGGTAGTGGATTATGAATTATTATGGGAAGGACATGATACTTGTTCTACCATAAACAAATAACAACCACGTTTCTTAGGCAATTGTAATAATGAAGCAATTGTGGCCATAGCATCCATGGCCTTGTTCTCCACCCTTGGAATTTGATCAAACTTGATACTGACAAAGAACTGTTTTAGATAATCTATTTTTTGTTTGTACGGCATCAAATTTTCATCCTTTGTTTAATACTTGTCATTCACCTGATAAATGACTAGATGAGAGTCCCCATAGACCTGTAAGTCTGTGATCTTCCATTGAATTACTATTTTGACCCCAATTATCAATGCTTCATATTCTGCCACATTATTTGTACATTGAAATATCAGCCTATATGATTTTGGACTGGTGTTTCCTTGGGGAGAGATGAACAAAATCCATTCTCTAGATCCGCACTGTGTGTATTATCCATCAAAATATAATACCCATTGTTGGGGCATCACTGTCAGAATGTCTGCATCTGGAAAATCCATTGTCATTGGTCGATCATCTGGTAGAGGAGCCTCAGCTAATTGTTCAATGATTTCCTAACCCTTGATGGCTTTTCTCTCCACATATTGAATGTCAAATTCACTTAATAGCATGACCCACTTTTCCAGTCTACTTGTTAGGGCAGCTTTACTGAGCAGATATTTTAAGGGGTCGATCTTTGCTATTAGCTTGATTGTATGAGTTAGCATATAGTGTCTCATTTGTTGAGTAGAAAACACCACTGCCAAGCAAGATTTCTCTATGAAAGTGTAATTTATTTCATAACTATTTAATGTTCTACTGATATAGTAGATGGCATGTTTTTTTCCTTCATAATCCTCTTGCGCTAATAGTGCCCCCAAAGAGATATATGTCATGGGAATGTACATTATCAAAGGTTTTCCTTCTTTTTGCGGCATGAGAATGGGTGGTGACATTAGATAATATTTTATTTGATTGAACCTTGTTTCACACCCATTATCCCATTTGGAAACCACATTCTTATGCAATAGATGATTGAAAGGATGACTTTTGTCTACCAGCTAGGAGATAAATCTCCTGATCGATTGGAGCCTTCCCTGTACTGATCTGAGTTGATTGATATTTCTACGAGGCGAAATTTCCATTATTTCCTTGAATTTTGCTAGATCCACTTCAATGCCTTTTTCTAAGACAATGTACCCCAACAATTTTGCTGATGTGACCCCAAAGACACACTTCTTAGGGTTTAACCTGACATTGAATTTCTCTAGCCATGTGAATATTTTTCCTAGGATATGCAGATGTCCTTCCCTAGTACCATATTTTGACAAGATGTCATCCATGTAATCCTCCATGAAGGTGTGCATCATATCATGAAAGATTCTTGTCATTGCTCTTTAATAGGTGGCTCCTGTATTTTTAGACCAAATGGAATGACGTTCCAGCAGAAGGTTCCCCATGGACATGTAAAAGCCATCTTTTCTTGATCTTTTGGAGATATTTTTATTTGATTGTACCCAGAGAAACCGTTCATGATTGACAACATGGCATGCCCTGCCATCAAGTCCACAATGATGTCTATATTTGGTAATGGAAAATCATCCTTCGGGCATGCTTTATTTAGGTCCCTTTAATCCGTACATATCCTGATGCTATTGTCTGGCTTTGAAATAGGTACAATGTTTTATATCCACTCAATGTAGTCTATAGACCTTATGAATCCAATGTTCAACAATTTCTTTAGCTCCGTCTTTACCATCAATGCGATATGGGGATGCATTTTTCTCAATTTTTGCTTGACAGGCTTGATTCTTGTAGGCAAAGACAAATGATGCATGGGAAGATTTGGATCTAAGCCTGGCATATCAAAATATGACCAAGCAAAGTTGATGCTTCTTTCCTTAAAGAAATTGATGAATTTCGGTCTCTCTTAATCTGTCATGGATTCTACTAGATGTAGGATTTTTTCCTTTTCCTCAATGTTGATGTTCACAGCCTATGTTGGTTCTACCAGGACTGATGATCGCTCATGATAATGTTCTGGAAGAGTGTCAAATCTTCCATCCTTCAGTGCCTCAGAAAGGTTTTCACCGTTAGATGTGTTCTTTATTTTTTATTTTTCCACATCTAGTGCTGTCATAGAATGGGTTTCACCATTAGATCTATTTTCCCTATTTTCACTTTTGCAACTAGAAGATTTGACACCTCTTGCCGAGTCATGTTTTTATGAGTATTATAGATAGAACTTGTACCAAGTTCGGTATGACATAGGAAATTTACAATGGCATCATCATCTACAAATATTGGTACAGTCAAATGTTCAACAGGTTCCCAGATAATAAGTTCTAGATGGATTAATGGCATGAGGTCAAAAGATTCATTTAGGTTGATGGATGTAAGGGTTTGGACAGCCATTTCGTCATAGTTGTTTATTGGAATATCAAGGTCAATGATGGTACCCTCTTCAAGATCATCTAGTTCACTCAAGGTTTGTTCATCCCCACTTGAGTCATCAATATTTAGTGATCCTACTATGAATGGTCTAGACCCATAGCCTTGTCCCTCTTCACACATAGGTGCATATTGTTGGATTACGTCAACTTTAATATTGGTGAAAGATACATCGGAACAGAGATCCCACTCATATTCATTTGAATCCATTTCAGAACTCTCTCTAATCTGAAGGATCCTTTCTATAGCTTTCTTTGTCATCTCCTATTTTTGTTCCTTAGAGTATCCTAGTCCTAGCTTCTCTTTTGAATGGAGAGTGATGGGCTGAATAGGCTCTATGATTCCATCCTTCCTTAATCCAACAGGTCCTTGTCCCTCATAACCCATTTTTTCTAGGATAGTCATCCCTTTACCATATTTGTCGGTGTTGATATTGATATTCTTGAGACTACTATTTGATGTTGAGGGTTCCTCATCTTTGTATAGCCAATCCAAGATTTCTTTGTTGTCTTATTCATCCTCTATGGTACCAGTTTTGACAAACCTTTCTTCAAGAACTATGAATGGTAATGATGTTTGATGTTTGATCATAGATGGTTGACCATATGTCTTAGGAGATGGCATTAACTGTGAAAGGTTAAGCGATTGCTCCATAGAATATTTCCCCATTCTCTTGTCTGTTAGTTGGACTTTCTCTTGAAATTTTTGTGATAGAGAATTTTATGGATCTAGATTATTTGTTGATTGAATTTCAATAGGACTTGTTTCTTTCTCTTTATCCTTCTTCTCTACCAACTTGGTGGTGATACTTGGATGTTTTTCTTTGTTGGATGATTTTGAACTGGACGCTTCCCTATTGTGAGGCACAAAGGTATCTGGAGAGATTCTAAGGGTCTTACAATGTTGAGGATGATTATAATCAGGAGCTATAGTCACCTCATGTCCATTTATTGGGAACTTTAAACATTGATGATATGTTGAAGGCACGACCTGCATTTCATGGATCCATGGTCGTCCTAAGAGTATGTTGTAAGTCAGCTCTTTTTGTAGTACTTGACACACTATGTGTATCATCATTGGCCCCACTTGAATGGGTAACACAATTAGGCCCTTAGACAATATTTCTTCCTCATCATATTCTTTTATAGTCATTTTCCTTTGGGCATTAATAGCATCATCAAAATACCCTAGTGCACAGATTAACTTGAGAGTGCAAATGTTTAGACCAGCTCCCCCATCTATTAAGACTCTCTTGACGTGATGATTGTGGATTAAGACGTCGATATGGGGTGCGGTATTATGGGGATGGTTTAGTGAGACATCATCCTATTCAAAGAATGATAGACAATGCGGGGTATTCAAATTCTGCACCATAGCTTGGAACTGGCAAACATCTAGATTCTTTGATACCTTAGTGGCAACTAGTGCTTGTTCTAGAACCTCCTTATGTGATAGTGATAATTTAAAGAGTTCTAGTATTGATATATATGCAGGAATGTTTTGTAGTTGATCAACAATGTTATAATGAGATGGAGGTGGAACTGCATGTGTAGACCCAACTCCCCTTAACACTACCTTGGATTGCCCCCTAGTTATTACATTTCTTGGTTCATGTTCCTGACAACCTTTGATTTTTAGGATGTTGATATGATTTTCAGAGTTTTGTATGCTTGGGAGCAAATCCAAAGGGGTAGTGTTGTTGGTTTCATTTTCATCAATGTTATGACTAACTATATGATTACTCTCTACTTCAGATAGACAAAGGATTGTTTTGTCATAGACATGATTGTTGTTCTTACCTTTTTTGTTCAAAGATGATGATGCTCCTTTGTCATAGTTTGGCAAAGGTTCTTTGAAGGTTGAATGATCATTATTGTTTTGGGTTCCCTCCACATATATTTTGTTGTTGTCGATCAAATATTGTACTGCATGTTTCAAATCCATACAATCATTGGTTTTGTGTCCTTTGTTATTATGGAAGTTGTAGTAATTTGTGGCATTCCACCATGGTGGTTTGACCTTTAGATCCTAGAATTGGGCTTCTCGTACAGTGATAAGGCCACTAGTGATGCATTCTTTCATTGTTGATTCTATCATTTGGCCTAAAGGTGTCAACCTATGCCGATTTGATGTTTTCTGATATGACTGTGTTTTTATGATCTCATTGCTTTGTATGACATTCGACTTGACAATTTGATCATTGTTTTGATTCTTTGAAGTAGATGCTATTAAGTTAAAAACTGGTTTGACATTTTGGGAATCATTTGTTGTTTCATTGGTAGTCATGTTTTGATTCTTTTGCCAAAATTTTAGCTTATCACTGCTTGAGTATTGATTGGAGGAGTTATTTGTGTTATTCATTTTATCATTGAAATGCTTGATAAATCCTCTTTTGACTAGCACTTTTTCAATTTTAAGATCATTTTCTATTACTTTTTCGAATGTGGGAGGACATTGCAATTCAAGTCAATAACTCATTTCCTCCATTAAGTTTTTAATGAACAACTCCTTCTTTTCTTCCTCGGGAATGGATCGAGGATATCTAGCGAACAATCGTCCCCATCTTTGTAGAAAAGACAAGAACGTCTCCCCTTTGTTTTGTTTTAGGTTATAAAGATCCTTTATTATAACATCGTGTTGGATGTTAAATGAATACTGGAAGATGAACCTATTGAAAAGTTCCTCAAAAGTCCTGATACTTGGTTGTAATTTGGAGAACCATTCCATTTATGCACCTCCCAAGCACCTTGGGAATAATCTCATTAAGTAAGTTTCCTCTTGGGAAAACTCAAGGCTCATTGTTTTGAATTCTCAGATATTATCAATCAGACCCGTTCTTCCATTGTACTTGTCGTACTTTGGGACAGTCTCTAGGAAAAGGTATCATGCCGACTATTGCATCGAAAGGATAAGAACAAATGTCCTATATCGCATACCTTTTGGTACTCCCTTTCGTCATATCCTGTATCTGTTGTAACAATTGCATTTGGGATGTCAAAGTAGAAACTGGATCTATTAGTTGTGTGGGTTACAGTATTTTAGTCTCACTTGTTTCAAGTGCTTCCTTCAGACAATTCACATTGAAGTCCTTGGGAATTTTAGCACCCGACTCAACCAACATCAAGATATATTTCTCCATGTCTTGTTCTAAGATCTTTTCCATAAATTTTTGGAGCTTGGGATCCTGTTGAGCTATTTGAATATCCTCTGGAGTTATTTTGTTCTTATTGTTTTGGTTCAGATTGTTCCAAGGATTTTCTTCTACCATTGCTTGCGATGTTTTAAGTTCTTTTTCTAAGAGTCTCTATTTTTGGGATCTAGTGAAGATTGGCATACAAATTTTCACCCTTTCTCCCGAAATGTTGATCTTCTATGCTGGAAAAATGTCAATTGAACTTTTAACAAAGTCGAATAAGATGACTGATCTTATTGATAAGATTATGTTAAAAATTTGATTACTATACTTGGTTTCGTGATAAAGGATGATAGTATCTTGATGATGAAACTTCAGTGTAGTAATCGATTGTGTATTTTGATTTGACACTTCTAATTTGCAAGATCTTATTTCAGTTGATAAGATTGGAAATTTGTATAAACCTATCTGTTTTTGATCTCTAGACAATGATTCTTATAAAAAGAAACTTATGTTCTAGTAAAAATTGTGGATAAAATGACAAACAGACCAACTAGTATGATTTTTGAACTCTCTATTTTGAAAGTGCTAAAACAAATTACAGAGGCTCTATTTCACAGAAGCTCTAGAACAGAGTCCTAAAGCGCTGAAATAGGCGATGGAAGTGCTATCTTTACAGATGCACTGAAATAGTGCTCGAAAGCATTGGAAAAAGTGATGGAAGCATTATCTTGATAGAAGCACTGAAACAGTGCCCGAAAGTGCTGAAAAAGATTATGAAAGCGTCGTTTGATGAAAGTGCTAAAACAGTGCCCAAAATCACTGTTCTATGAAAGCGCTAAAAGTGACCTAAAGCGCTGAAATAGGTTTTCCAGAGAACTAAAAATAGGACTTTTAAGAATCTCTATTGTAAAATTTGATTTGGCTTTGTGGCATACTCTATCATGGGTTGTGGAAAATAAGACTGACATATGCACTAACTACGGTTGTGAAACTGTGTGAGAGCTCTCCTTTGGAAGAAGGCTCATGAATAGAGTGGTTCTATTGCATAATCTAAAGTGTGACCCCTAGCAAAATCGTGATATATGTGGATGAAGGTTCTATGTTGTAAAAATATTTTTTGATTCTAATATAGAAAATGCATTCTTCTTAAATTATATCGATAACCAAAAGGTTTCTTGGGTTTGGTGATTTTGATTTTTCTTTTGACAAACATGGTGGACTTCCACTTTCGAATCATGAACTTCTTGACCTAACTTGACTTGTTGTTTTTAGGATGATCTTTAATCTGATTTTAATGAATTTTTTGAAAACACAACAAGCAATTGTGAGATAATTGTTTTTAAACTAAATAAATCGTGTATATTCAAGAACCACGAATGGTCCTTATTTATTTTCATGGGTTGCTTTAAAAAAAGTACACAAATTAGATAGAATCACACTTAAGGACAAACAGGTCATCGTTGTACTCACAACCCATATCTTGAATTGCGTTGACGCACACAGCTGTGTCACCTCCTAGAGGGTGCCCGTGTTTTTGTCGTTTCTAGGTACGTACTCAGAGTTGGATTTCTTGTCCTCTGAAAAAAGATCCTTGGAAATTATATGGTGACTATCTTGGGGGCAGATTCTTCCCTCCCCATGCACTGTGAGTATGACAAAGTTTGGATACTGAATCGGTGGGATACTACTCTATGGTTCGTAGATAGGGCTTCCGTGTGGTGCGACAATTGATAAACTCCCTCAGGAGACCTCCCAATCTTTAGAACAAAGATTTTGGGGATGGTTATCTTGCTCACTACCATCAAGTTGGACTTTCATCAACAGCTTGCATTTTGATTATAGTGGGTTGGAATCCTTGGCTTTAGGCATTCCACTGAGGTCGTTCCCGTAGGATGAGTACTTTTTCCCACTACGGCAGACCTTCTAAAGGATTTAAATAAAGCGTAAATAGCATAAAATAAAGATGAATCTAGCGCTTTGATCACCCAATTAAGGGGAGAGCATAAGCCTAATCACCACAACAAGCACAACATATAAGTTGTTTTGTTTTAAGCCCAAAAAGATAATTTTCTAATCTATGTGAAGATTTTGCTTCATAAAAATCATATTTGTTCTTTTTAACTGATACTGTAAAAAGTGCGGTGACTACCCTAGGATTGATAAATTTTCTTTTAAAAAAAATAGAAAGTAGCTACCCTAGGATTGATACATTTTAGAAACTAGAAGTGACTACCCTAGGATTGATAAATTTTAGAAACCAGAAGTGACTATCCTCGGATTGATAAATTTTAGTCTAATTGTTAAAAAATTAAATCTGGCCGCGGTCGCGTCGGATCTAGACTGACTTTACAAAAGCACCGAAATAATCCACCAAATCCTATAACTTTTACCTGATGCGCTAAACTCGAAAGCGCCGAAACAAAAAACCGAAGCGCCGAAATTTTCCACGGAATCGCTAAATCAACCTTTTTGGAAATGGATCACCGATGCACCGAAATAGGTCATGGAAGCGCTAGAGTTGAAAGCGTTGAAACTTTTGATGGATGTGCTATAGTATCATGGAAGCACCAAAATAGTGTACGGAATCACCATAGTTTGCCACGGATGCACTATAGTATTTGATGAAAGCGCTGAAACATAACACGCTAGAAAGCTGTATTACACTTTCCAAAAAAATTGATAAATTGGGGTTAATGCCCCATGGTGGGTGCCAAATTGTAAGTGTGAATAAGGTGTAAAGCACTAAAAAATTTCTTAATGAAACATTGCATCAAAGATCAAGCTAATAACCAATTAAAATCGTCTCATTGTCTCCTATCTTTAAAGATTGAATAAGCTAAGTGATCTTAAATTTAAATAACACTATTAACTCCTAAATGACAATCTAAAGAATGGGATGATGCTAATGCAATGATATGGAACTAAATGTGATAATACTAGATGGTAAAAGAAGATAATATGACATGAATTGACTTGAAAATTGATAAACAAAGCTACAAGAGGCAGCCATGATATGAAAGCTTGAATGTTGGATGCTTCGATGCTGGATGCTTGGATGCTTGATGAATTCTTGCAAAGTAAGAGTGAATAAGTTAGATTATCTGGATCCTTTTCTTGGTTGAATGAAGCTTTATTTATAGATTTTCTAGCTATAGAAATGCACAGGGATGGCAAAGAGAGGCTTGGATTCAATCTGGAGGATTGAATGGTGAAAGATGGAGGAGATTGAGAGAAATTTGGAGATTGTCTCGACCCATGAAAATACCAGGCAAGAGAAGAGGAAAGATTGATGGAGGAGGATTCAAAGATAAATTTGTAATTTGTCTCCAATTTTTCCCGTGAAGTTTCAATCAATTAATTTTGACATGATTTTGACATAAATTAGACATAGGATATCTAATTTGATTTTGAGGAAATATAGATGGAATATTCCTTATGCCTTTATTTAAATTTTATTTATTTATTTAAATTAGTAAAAGAGGCATAAATAATTTAATGAAACGAACTATAGAAGTTGTTTATTAAATTAAACAAAAGAATATGGAAATTAATCAATAAAGTGTTTGATCTTTATTTAATTAATTTTAAGATTGATGTGATAGAATAAAATAGGGATTTGATAATTAAATCAAAAAATATATTTGATTTTATTTATTTAATTAAGATTAGAAGAATTAGAAGAATTTAAATGTGAATGTGAACATGAACTATATAAATAAATAATTCTATTTATTCAATAGTAGAAGAAAAATAGAATAATTAATCAAATAATTCATATTTATTTAATCAGATTCTCTAGACCAATTTTAGGTGTATACAGTCACCATAGATGGAGGTAGTATAGATAATCTCATTTCCAAAGAGATGGCAGGAAAATTACATCTAGAGAGAAGTAGGCATCTGCATCTATATAGGATAGCATGGCTACAAGATGATAGGAAAGTTTTGATAAGAAAAAAAAGGTTTGGTAATTATTAAAATAGGAGGTTATAGAGATGAAATTTTATGTGATATTATTCATATAAATTCATGTTATATTTCATTTGGAAGGCCTTGACAATTTGACATAAAAGAGATGCGGAATGGTTATGCCAACAGATACACATTAATGAAGGATGGAGTGAAACACAAATTGAAGCCATTGAAAGAAGAAATGGGTAAGGTTTGCATAAATGCAAGGTCTTGTTTGGTTGATGAGATCAGAACTTTATATGGTATGAGGTGTGAATATGTTTCCTTTATTAACACTAACCACGATGAAGATGAGAAAGGTGATTTTTTGACTCAGATTGAAGCAAAGATCTCAAGTGGAATGAAGGTAGCAATAGTGGGTAAGGTAAAATATGATTTTATTTTTTCCTTTGATGAGAAAGAGAGTGAAGGAATATATAAGTTTGTTGCAACAAAAATTAATTTTGATAAATTTGAATTGGAAGAGTTGAGTGTGAAGGTTAGTAAAGAGTTTTCTGAAGAATCCTTGCTTGAGAATAGTGGAGGTTAAATTTTTTTTATTAGTGATCATGATTCCTTGTCAAGTAATCTGGAAATTGAGTCTTTTGATAGTAGTACTAATCTTGTCTTGAGTGAAAAAAACTAGGTCGTAGTAGTGTCATGTCTTTTTGAAGGCATTGAAATAGTAGAATTTCATGAAGGGGACATAATGGAAAGAGATTGAAAAGGTAGAACAAAAAATGAGGAAAATAAATACATTTTTTTGATGAAGAAGGAGGTATAAGTTTAATTTTTAGCTTAAATTTTGATGAAGTGTAAAGGTTGAAAAAAAAATGTGATTCTTGGAATTACATGATCGGTAGTAGAGGAAGGATGAAACATGTTCATGTTGTAAGTTTGCAAAAATTGGTCCATAGAAAGATTCCAATGGATAAGACAATGAGGTGGATCTAAGATAGACACAGGGTCTACAAATGTTTCTGAGTGAAACTCAAAAAAAAACATTTCTTTTTACCCAGGGTATCTGATGCAGGATCATCCAAGGTGAAATGGTAATCTTGTATCACCAAAAATATTATTATTTTAATTGGCTAATTTTCAATAAGGTATTAGAGGTTCAGAGAATAAATATTTTGATTTTAAACTTTGTAGTTTCCCTTGGGATAAAATTGCAATTGTAATTTTTGTGGGAATTATGCTTTTATGAATATTTTCTAAGGAAAAAATTGGAAAACACCCCTCTTGTGCATTCAAATTCTTGGTGGGAACCATTTCGGGTGCATGTTATTTCATGTTCAATTGA
Organism: Sequoiadendron giganteum; assembly: GCA_007115665.2. Classification (NCBI taxonomy): domain Eukaryota; kingdom Viridiplantae; phylum Streptophyta; class Pinopsida; order Cupressales; family Cupressaceae; genus Sequoiadendron; species Sequoiadendron giganteum. The sequence continues at coordinate 304,327,357 of CM021102.1, forward strand.
ATTCCTTGTACTTGATTGCATTTTTGTGCCATAGTATTTTCATATTTTTGCATGATCGTATTTGGAGTTGTAGGGGCCACTAAGAGTCAAATAAGGTGTTGTTGAACATCTGAAATACTAAGAGGGGGGTGAATCAATATTCCATAAAACCATTCAAATAAAATCCATCTAACCATTATCAAAAAATTTATTGAGCTAGCAACAAAGAACATAGAAATAAATCAATGCAACAACACACATGAAAACCAAGATTTTTACATGGAAAACCCCGAAAGGGGAAAAACCACGGTGAGGGTTAACTCACAATATATTATATTTGGATAAAAGATATTACAGGGCTCACTGTTAGGACTCACTATGATTAAAAAAGGCTCATAGCCTGGATACAAAAGGTGGCTAACCTACAAGATACAAATATTATGGCTCACTTCCAAAAGTATGAATTGATAGAATACACCCTCAATGTGCAGGGTGCAGTTCTAATAAAGCTTTGAATATAAAGTACTACCTCTCACAGTAGTCGCTCAAAAAAAATATTCTCATCCTGAATTGATAAAGCATTTAGGCTTGGATCTTCACATATGCCTTAATCCTCTTTGGGCTTCACTACACCACAACTCATCTCTTCCAGTCACTTAGTTCTTCCATCAAAGAAACTTATATATATATATATATAATTATATTTCATTAATCAATAAGGTTAGCCTAATTTGATGAGAGAAAAATAATTAAAATATTTTTTTGACACCATATATGATTTAAAACATTTTTTCCCTGTAGTGCATTATATCAAGTTAGCTAACACCTATAAAATATAACGAGTCTCTTTAGTGTATTGCATACATTAGGTCAATTGAGACTAGAACTTAATCCACAAAAACTCCAAACCAACATACAATACTCAAATAAAATAGCTTCCACATCTGAGATTACATCAATTTCCCAACATACTATCATCATAGAGACTACCATTAGAACTGCAACATTAGAATGTTCTCCTTAAGAATAATGTAGAGACTCCCACACTAATATGTAGATCAGAGAACAATAGTAAAATACAAAGTTGAACTCTGTCAGTGATAAATTTCTGCTCACAACCCAAAACTACTCAAGGTATAGGATATAACTGTCTCAATGATACATGATAGCATGGTTAACAGATTAGAGTCATATCTTTTCTTGTGATGAATTTCAAACTCAAAAACCAACACACTAGTTCATCACAAAAGAATACTATTGGAAAAGAACAACTTTTGGTAGACTAAGTAAACTTCCTATACAATTGTCACCATGTTGACATCAATGACAAAATATGAACAACCAACACAAACCATCTAGACTTAATGCTCACGTTTTTGGATGTTGTGGTTGCATTTCTAATATGTGGTTGTCATTGATGTCAACACTATTAGCATTGGTGATTCTGAAGGTTGCATATGTCGAGGAGATTGAGAAAATTGTAATAAATATATTGTAGGAAAATAGTGAAGCTGAGAAGGTTAGAATGGTGGAAAGAGCTGTAAGTTGCTAATCTGAAGGTGCACTTCAAAGCGTTTTTTTTCGAAACTTTATATTATGTTGTCCAAAAGTTTTAGAGGTTCACATCAAGATTAGTGGAAGTTATTACGATCTGTGTTCCTACAGTGATTCAGTTACTATAGCAGGTGTTCTTGGATGAAGAGGATGAAATTATGGTAATTTCAGTTGTTGTGTGTGTATCTGTGACATTCATCGATCAGTCTAGATCATGCTCTATCCTTGTTTTACATTCACATTGATTAGATTGTTCATGATCGGATATTTTTCCGATGTGTGCTCGAGTTTTCATGTTCTTGGCCGACATGAAGGTGGTAGTGTGTTGAGGATCCATGAAGATTAATATTTTATTTTTTGGCTTGTTCTATGGTGTTTGTTTGGGTCCTCACTATGTTTTGACCGACTTGTGTTGGTGCACATTAAAATTTATTCATGTATTGAGCCTGACAGTTGTAATTCAATATTTATTTTTTGCCGAGAGAGTAGTTGATGTAAATCCATGTAGCACATATATAACAATGGTTTTTTTCCTCATTTTGAGGCAATCCTTGGGGTGTGCAAGTGATGTACATATGCAAATATAGGTCAAATCATTCAAGAGAAGAGAAAAGTGTGAAAGAGATATAGCATAGTGTGGAAGAGTGTGTAGAAGTTTTTGTGTGCCTAACCAGAATTGTAATCAGGCTTTTGTAGAAGCTAATTTCTCAGTTCAAACTAATCAGATGGATTTAATCTGATTGTTGTATGTAAGGTAGTGAGCCTTCCTCTGAGCACTGAGATCTAGGTAGTGTGTGTGAATGCAAGAGCATTCATTTTTCATTCTTCATTATACTTCTAACAAGGTATAATCTTGTGGACTAACATCCACCGTGGTTTTTCCCCTAACAGTATTCCCATGTATAAAATCTTGGTGTTCATATATCTCTGATGTGTCATTGATTTATGCTTGCACTGTTAATTATCAGATCTAATATTTAAGGTTGATTAATGTTGAATAAGTTTGATTTTGGTAACAACTGATTCAGCCCCCCCTACTAGTTGTCTATCCTTGTTTTTCTAACAATTGGTATCAGAGCTAGTTCCTCTGAAGAATCCTAATAGCTTGAGGTGATCTGAGATGGCATCATACAAGAAGGATAGTCCCAGATTTGATGGTACAAATTACTCTTTATGGAAAGTCAGAATGGAGTGTCATTTGAAGTGCATTGGAGAACATTTATGGATGATCACATAGAGTGCATATACTATTCCTCAGAATGGTCTATCCTCTAAATATGAGATCAAGCAAGTAAAATCTAATACTAGGGCTATTGAAGCATTGTTGAGTGCTTTGACAGATTCAGAGATGATAAATGTGTTAGGATTGAAGACTGCATAACAGATCTGGAAAAAGTTGGAAACATTGTATAAAGGAGACACACTAGTGAAAAGTGCTAAGCTATAAATTTTAAAAGGAAAGTGGGAAGAAATGAAGATGAGTGAAGATGAGAACATCCTCTCTTTTTCTCAAAAGATAAATGAACTAGTGATGAGCATTAGATGTGCGGGTGGAACCTTGGATGAAGAATAAATTGTGGCTAAGATGCTTAGATATGTGCCTCCCTCCTACAATACAAGAGCTCATGCTATTGATAAACTCAAGACAATGACAAATATTACAAGAGACATGTTGATTGGAAAACTTGTTTCCTTTGAGTTAAGTGGATTTTTTGAATCTACTCCTAAGACCGAGCCTGCATTTAAAGCTACTGTATTCAAAAAAAGCCAATAGAGATACAATCCGGGAGAGAGTTCCAAAAGGACATTCAAATATGAAGATGAGATTAAAAATATTGAAGATGAAGAAAAAGAATTAGAAGAATTGGAAGCAGGGATTGAGAAAAGAGAAGCCATGGGTCATGGTAAGTACAAAGGAAAGCTACCTATCAAATGTTTTTTTGGTAGTAAAATAGGTCATTTTGCATCTAGATGTCTTGAAAGAGTTTCTAAGTACAAACCTAAGAAGACTAGATTTCAAAGTAAATGCTATTATGTTGAAGAAGGTGTAACTAATGAAGAATCTAATAAACAAACTAGAAATGAAGATGAATGGGTATTCATTGCTATCAAAGAAAATGGTAAGGTGTCGACTGAATCTACTAGTAATGTGAATGTTGAGAAATCTCTTGCAGAAAAAATTGAAGAAAAGGATGAGTGGGTAATTGACAACGGATGCTCACATCATATGACTGGTGACAAAATTAATTTTTTAAGCTTGTAAGACTATGATGGTGATTTTTTAATATTTGGAGACAACACTTCTGGTGTGATTTTTGGCAAAGGCATTATTTATTTTACTGGTAAGCACAATATTGATGATGTTCTTTATGTAGAAGGCTTAAAGCATAACTTGTTAAGTGTTGGATAGATGGTAGAAAAGGGTTAAAATCTTCAATTCAAGGATGGTAAGTGAAGAATAAGGGGAAGTTCCTAGAAATATGATTGCTTTAGGTATAAAAACAAAAGGTAATATCTTTCATTTGAGTGTTGCTAGTGAAAGTTGTTTAATTGCTCAAAATGATGTAAGATGGTTATGGCATAGGAGGTTGTGACACGTGAACTTTGATAACATTGTCAAGATATTCTCTACTCAAGCAGTCAAAGATCCTCCTAAGTTAGGGAAGCCTACTAACAGTATGTGCAAGGAATGTCAGATGGGAAAGCAGACAAGAAATTATTTTCAGAGCAAACAATATAGCTTTAATGGAGTACTGGTTTGATACATACTGATTTATGTGGTCCATCTAGAATCGGAATTCTACAAGGTGAAAGGTATTTTATGTTGCTCATTGATGATTATTCTAGAATGATATGGTTTTCTTTCTTAAGAGAAAAACATAAAGTATTAGAAAATTTCAAAATTTTCAAAGCTATGGCAGAAAATGAGATAGGTCAAAAGATCAAATGCCTAAGGTAAGATAAAGGTGGTGAATTCACTTCTTGGGAATTCAATTCTTTCTGTGAAGAGCATGGAATACAAAGACAACTTTCTCCTCCTCAGACCCCTCAACAAAATGGAGTTGTTGAAAGAAAGAACATAACCATTCTAGACACTGCTAGAACCATGATGCTAGAAGAAAATGTTCCTCACTTCTACTGGAGAAAATTTGTAAGTACTATTGTGTACACCATTAACAGGGTGAATGTCAATTATAATTTTGGTAAGACACCTTTTGAGCTATGGTTTGGTTATAATCCTACTGTCAAGTTTTTCAAAAAAATTGGAAGAAAATGCTACATCAAGAGAGATGATGATATAGGAAATTTTTATGCTAGAAGTGATGAAGGAATATTTTTGGGTTACTCTACTAAGAGCAAAGCTTACCGGTCCTTTAATAAGAGGTTAAAGAAAATGGTTGAAAGTGCAAATGCCAAAGTTGATGAAGATATTGTTAGACCATCTAGATGTAGTGGATATGATTCAAATGATCAAAATGATAGTACTAACAATGGAAATAATGTTCAGACATAGAATCAACTTCAGATTGTTTCAGTGAACCGAGGGAATCAAGAGGCAGAGACTAGTAGAAGTGGAAAATAAAGAACACAAGAACAGGAAGTCTAAGAAAATCCTAAAACTCCCAAGTATGTAAGGAGAAATCACTCTAATAGTCAAATCATAGGAGACAAGAGCAAAGGTGTGCAAACTAGAAGAAGAATTTTTGAAGAGTATTATCTAATTTCCAAAGTTGAGCCTAGCAATATTAATGAAGCATGAAAAGATGAATATTGGATGGAATCCATAAAAGAAGAACTAATGTAGATAGAGAAAAATGATACATGGGATCTTGTTCCTAGACCTTAGAACAAGTGATTCGAACCAAATGGGTGTTTCAGAATAAGTTGAATGAGCAAGTTGAAGTGTTCAAAAACAAAGAAAGACTGGTTTGCAAAGGGTACTCACAGATGGAAGGTATTGATTTTGAAGAAATTTATTCCCATGTTGCTAGAATTGAAGCTGTAATATTATTTCTTGCTTATGCTAGTTTCAAGAATTACAAAGTCTATCAGATGGATGTAAAGTCAGTATTTATAAATGGTGAGCTAGAAGAAGAAGTCTATGTTGAACAACCAGATGGATTTCAATTGACTAATGAAAAGGACATGGAATGTTGATTGAAGAAAGCTCTATATGGACTCAAGCAAGCTCCTAGAGCTTGGTATGCTAGATTGGATAAATACTTGTTGAAACTTGGATTCAATAAAGGTACTGCTAACACCAATCTATATTTCAAGTTGGATCAAAATAAAGAATTGACCATTGAAGTCTTTGTTGATGAAATTATTTTTGAAGGTGATGATGATTTGTGTATGAAGTTTTCTGATGAAATGAAAAGTGAGTTTGAAATGTCAATGATAGGAGAGATAAAAATATTTTTAGGATTGCAAGTCACTCAGTTAGATGATGGAATTTTTATATCTCATTCTAAGTATGTGAAAGAGCTACTGAAAATTTTTTACATGGAAGATTCAAATCCGGTTGGTACACCTATGGTAACCGGATGAAAAATCACACAGAATGATGATTCTCCCAAAGCAAATCAAATAAGATACAGGTCAATGATTGGTGGATTACTCTATTTGACTTAGACTAGGCCATATATAATCAATTTTCTATGCATGGTTGCAAGATTTCAAGCTAATCCTAATGAGTCTCTTGTGACTACTGTGAAAATAATTTTTAGATACCTGAAAGGGGCAGTTGATCTTGGTCTTTGGTATCCTAGGAATGATGATCTTATCCTGAGTGCTTTCACTAATGTTCATTGGGCAGGAGATGTGGCTGATAGGAAGAGTACTAGTGGTGGTACATTCTTCTTAGGGAAGAAGTTGGTATCTTGGCTAAGCAAAAAGAAGAATTATGTTTCATTGTCTACTATTGAGGCATAATATATTGTTTCTACAAATAGTTGTACTCAAGTATTGTGGATGAAGAAAATGTTGAGAGATGTCAGAATTGAGTATGAAGAACCCATTGCCCTATTCTGTGACAATTCAAGTACCATTAACATTTCAAAGAATCCAGTGTTGCATTCAAAGACAAAGCATATATCCATCAAATATCACTTCTTGAGAGATAAAGTAGGTGACAAAAAATTTAGACTAGAGTATATACCTACCAAGGAGCAAATTGAAGACATCTTTACGAAGCCATTTCCTAAGGATACTTTTCAGTACCTCAGAGAAAATTTAGGGGTGATTTCCCCTCCTGATCTAAACTAAGATGCAAGTCTTTGCATCAATTTGTGAATTCATAGCAATATCTTATTCTAGATTGATGTTGTGGTGGTTAGTACTTAGGGGGAGTAGTCAAATAATTCAAATATGTGATCAGATCATGTGTACTTTTTCAATTGATGTCAAAGGGGGAGAGAAGAGCAATGTGAAAAACATAGAAGAAGAAGGAAATAGGGAAAGAGTGCACAATCTCAAGGGGAGATTGTTGGAAAAGAGTTAGTTGGGTTGATGGCATTATTTTTCACATCATGTGTTGCCATAAATTCCAAAGGGGGGGATTGTTGGATTTTGTGGTTGCATTGCTTATATGTGGATTTCATTTATGTCATCACTATTAGCATTGGTGATTTTGAAGGCTGCATATGCCGAGGACATTGAGAAAATTGAAATTTTGCAGGTAGCCAGTGAAGCTGAGAAGGCCAGAATGGTGGAAAGATATGTAAGTTGCTAATCTGAAGGTGAGATTCAAAGGGTTTGTTGCTGAAACTTTCTAGTATTTTTTTCGAAAGTTTCAGAGCTTTGCATCAAGATTTGTGGAAGTTATGAATATTTTTGTTCCTATAGTGATTTAATTACTGTAGCAGGTGTTCTTGGATGAAGAGGATAAAATTCTGGTAATTTTAGTTGTTGTGCATGTATCTGTGACGTTCATGGATGAGTCTAGATCATGTTCTATCATTGTTGTACATTCGTATTGATTGAAGTGTTCGTGATCAAAGATTTTTTTGATGTGTGCTCGATTTTTTCATTTTCTTGTCCAACATGATGGTGGTAGCATGTTGCGGATCCATGAAGAGTAATATTTTATCGTTTGGTGTGTTCTAAGGTGTTTGTTTGGGTCCTCACTATGTTTTCACCAACTTGTGTTGGTGCACATTAAAATTCATTCATGTATTGAGGCTGACAGTTGTAATTCATTATTTATTTGTGGCCGACAAAGTAGTAGATGTATATTCATGTAGTGGATATATAACACTACTTGTTTTCCTTATTTTGAGTCAATGCTCGGGGTGTACAAGTGATGTACATGTGCAAATAATGGTCAAATCATTCAAGAGGAGAGCAGAGTGTGGAAGAGTGTGTAGAAGTTTTTGTGTGCCTAATCAGAATTGTAATTAGGCTTTTGTAGAAGCTAATTTCTCAGTTCAAACTCATTAGATGGATTTAATCTAATTATTGTATGAAAGGAAGTGAGCCTTCCTCTGAGTAGTAAGCTTTAGGCAGTGTGCCTGAATGCAAGTGCATTCCTTTTTCATTCTTCATTATACTTCTAACAAGGTATAATCTTGTGGACTAACATCCACCATGGTTTTTCCCCTAACAGGGTTTCCACGTATAAATTCTTGGTGTTCATGTGTCTCTGATGTGTTATTGATTTATCCTTGCACTGTTAATTATCAAATCTGAGATTTAATGTTGATTAATGTTGAATAAGTTTGATTTTGGTAACAAATGATTCACCCCCCTCTCAGTTGTATATACTTGTTTTTCCAACACATGTTGTAGGGATCTATAATTCTAACAATCTCACCCTTTGGCATTGATGGAAACATGGATATCAAATTTTTTTTAATATAAGCCAACTAAATATTCCCCGTAATAAAATTGTTCTTCACAAAAAAAATTCTATTTCTTTCTCTATCTCTCCCCCTTTGACATCAATGGCAAAGGATGAGGTCTAGTATATATATATGCATCAAAACTTAATCAAAAATATGTGAACACAAATATTTGAATTAACCTAAAGAAGAGGAAACTTTGAGATTCTTCAGGGTGCCCTCCCATGAGGCTTTATCTTCTTCCCATGAACCTTTTACACTTACAAGAGTCTTATGTAATAGTTCAAGCTTAGTTAAGGACTCTATTCCATCTACTAAAGTATTGGGACTAAGATTAATATTTGATAATTTTCCAATACTATCAAGAGCACTAGATATATAAATGTGCCTGAGTTTAACCATGTCTCTGAGTGCCACAAACTTCTTAATAACTTCTATTCTTTGGTCTTGTATGGAAAATCATTTGTCTTGAAGTTGTACAATGTAGGACCATCTCTGGTTATCTCTATCTTCTACCAATCTATATATATCTACTTGAGCACGATCATCCGGGTTTCACTTTTCCAAATCTCATCTCTTATGTTCAGTGTACTGTCAGACCAATCTAGGAAAAAAGAAAGTAATTCTTGAGATTCTTCCTCACAAACTTGTACATTTCCCAATCCTTTCATTAATCAAATATGTTCATTTACACATTTCTTCTTGATATCTTCTAGATTTTCTTAATATCTTCTAGATTTTCTTCAACGGACCTAATTCCAACATGCACTTCTAGTCCAGAGATATAGACCTTCAAAGAATCAATCATGTTTCTAAGATTTTCCACAACTGAAATAGATGAATCAAAAATAGCACCGGGAATAACCTTCTGCAATTATTCCAAAGCTCCTTGAATTTTTATTCTGTCATGCTCATTTTGAGCTCTCTCTGGATCACTTCCTTCTACAACTTCTTGTTTAACTACACTCTTTCTCTTCTTCCCTGTTCTGATTGCACTACTAGAGATATCTTTTACATTAAGATTCTTAGGGCTTTCAAAAATAATTCTTGCATAGTGAACAATTTCAGCCACTGACACTTCATAATCTAACTTATATATCCACACCAACCTTGATTCAACTACTTTCATATGACAAAAATATATAGAAACTAGGAAATTGATATTTTCGGAGTACCTTTCAGTAAAACTTCTTATAATCCTTGACCTTTTGTGCATCCTCATTTGAAACGTTCCAAAGAATGTAGCAAGAGCAGTCTCTTGAGCATCCAAATTATCAAGATTTATTATGAAATTCAAGATATGATGGGCAATAGGTTTTGTATTTTACCATTCTATTCTTCCTATTACCAATAATTATTTCAAGAAGTAAAAGAGTAAGAAGAAAACCAAATATCCATATCAGAGTGCATTCTTCTTCATTTTGTTGATTTCCTTTAAGTTCTTCAAAAGATGTACTCAAATTAGTTCACATGGGTCATAATACATACCTTTTCTAACCATGTCAATAATAGTATGTAAAACAATAGTAGAAACTATGAGGTCATTGCTAGGTAGACAAACTTTGTGACCAATAACAATCACAACATACCTAAAGACCGAATCCTCAATTGATCTCAAAACAAGCTCTTTCCCTTCAAGGGTCACATTAGCCACCTCAATTATATGTTTCTCATTTACAACTTTTCATTTGGGAACTGGTCCAAAGGAACACAAACCAATTACATCTTTGATTGCATCCCTGGTAATCAAATGTGCTTCATCGATCCACAATGATTGATCATGAATTCTTTTCAAGATTATTCAAACATACTTCCTATCGAACTCAAACACAAGGGATTTTTACCACTCATCGAACTTCTTCTCAACTAACACTTTGTAGGCATCATGGTTTTCCTCCAATTCATTCTTCCATAGAATACTTAACTAAACTGGTGACAATTCTTCTATCTTACTATAATTGAATGCATAGATATATTCAGTGGGTAACACTCTAGGAGGAATGCAAGAGAATGCACCAACTAACTCTTCTAATAGATTTTTCAAGTGTTTCTTCAAAATGACTTGCAACTTATTTGAACTATTCACAACCTTTGAATTATCCATAGCAATAAAAATGAAAGATTGTGCAAGTAGGAATACCTCTGTAAATGCCAACAAGAAATGGATAGATATCCAACTTATGGAGCATGCTTCGATTTCTCCTTCAAACCTTGAAATTATGAATTACACTGGCTTCTCTAAACTTCCTTTGCATGCTTCTCCAAAAATACATACGCCTCCTAATTTATTTGAATTTATTTCTTTCATATCAGATTATTTCACAATAAATGCTTCAAATTGCAAGTAGATTACCTTGAAAATTGTGTGCACTTCACTCTTTCAAATTTTGTAAACTTCATTCTTCACACATATGACTGAAAAATTCCTTCAATTCATTAGCACATTAAATATACTTTTGTCATGATATGACATAAGTATCGATGAGGGGGTTTTAATAAATTTTTTGATAATTACTCCCCCTTAGCCACTGCTAGACTCAAAAATTTATGGGTGTATCTACACCATAGGTTAGCACAATTGAATCTGATTTCACTTTCTTGAATTATCCTTCCTTTCTCTAGATTCTTTTCAACTCTTTTCTCACTTCTTTTAGATGAATTATTTGTTCATTCTTCTTCATCGGATAATTGTCTTTACTTCTTCTATAGTTGTTAGCAGGATGTTTTGGATTATAGAAAACAAAATTCATCCTTCCATTCTTTCTTTTATACGATATATTTTCACACTGATTTGCTCTATGTCCAACCTTCTTGCACTTAAAATATTTTCTGAAGAATGATAGATTATCATTCATTTTACTTTTGCATTCCTTTTCCTTATGACCAAATTTATTACATGAATGGAAAAAACCATTGAAAGAAAAATGCCTCTTAGGATTAGGTTGTTTGAAAAGAGTTCTTCTAGAGTTATTTCTTAAGTTCTTGACTCATCCATCTTTGCACTAAGTCTTCTTGTCAAAAAATTGCTTCCCTTTTGAACAATGGCATTCTTCAAACCGCAAACCACTTTTAACCATTGCCGGTGTCTGAGAAGTAATCAAATCATCAAGGATTGTAGAGATTTCCTTAAATTTGTCCTTAAAACTTCTTATATTTTCTAGATCTGACCTTAAGATTTCTGCTTCTTGCTCAAGCTTTGTGCATTCATCCATCTTCCTTTGAATTTCAATCTTATGTTGGTCTTTAGATGTTATCCTTTCATCCAATTGTTGTAGCAGGCTAGAGACAGTTTCATCTACCTTATTCAACAGATTATATGTTTCTTCACATTTATATTGTAGTTTTTTAATGTACTCATTCGCTTTCATCAACTTGTCCTTCAGATCTTCTTTTTCTTTTGAATTTATAGAAGAGATTACTTCCAAAGGAAAAAAATTATTATACTCAAATTTTGGGACCTTCCTCAAGCTGCTAGGCTCCTTCCAAGGAACCAAGCTCTAATACCAACTGCTCAACATCTGAAATACTAAGAGGTGGGTGAATCAGTTTTCCATAAAACAATTCAAATAAAATCCATCTAACCATTATCAAAAATTTGACTGAGTCAGCAAGAGAGAATATAGAAACAAATAAATGCAACAACACACATGAACACTAGGATTTTTACATGGAAAACCCAAAAAAGGGAAAAACCACAGTGAGGGTTAACTCATAATATATTATAGATCTCACTGCCATGACTCACTATCCTTTAAAAAGTCTCATAGTCTACCTGAATACAAAAGATGGCTAACCACCAAGATACAAATATTATGGCTCACTCCCAAAAGTCTGAATGGATAGAATACACATTCAGTGTGTAGGGTTCAGTTCCAATGAAGCTCTAAATATGAATTACTACCTCTCACTGTAGTCTCTCAACAAATTTGTTCTCATATTCAACTGATAAAGCATTTAGGCTCAAATCTTCACATACCCCTTAATCTTCTATGCATTTCACTGCACCACAACTCCACTCTTCTAGTCACTCACTTATTCCTTCAAATTAACTTATATGTATACAAGTATATTTCATTCATCAATTAGGTCGACCTCATTAGATGGGAGAAAAATAATCAAAACAATATTATCAACACCATATATGATTTAAAACACTTTCTCCATGTAGTGGATTATATCAAGTTGGATAACATCCATAAAATATAACTATTCTCCTTAGTGTATTGCATATATTAGGTCGGCCAAGACTAGAACTTAACTAATAGAAGCTCCAAACCAACATACAATCCTCAAAGAAAACACCTTTGAGATCTGAGATTACATAAATTTCCCAACATACTATCATCATAGAGACTACCATTACAACTGCAACATTAGAATGTTCTCCTTAAGAAAAATAAAGAGTCTCCCACACTGATATGCATAGTAGAGAACAACAGTAAAATATTGAGCTAAACTCTATCAGTGATCAAATTTCTACTCACAACCCAAAACTATTTAAGATCCAAGATATAACTATCTAAATGAGACATGATAGCATGGTTAAGATATTACAGTCATATCTATTCTTGCGGTAAATTTTGGACTCAAAATCCAATGCATTGGGTCCTCACAAAATAATACTATCATCAGAGAACAACTTCTGGAAAACGAAGTAAACTTCTCATAGAGGTGTCACCATTTTGACATCAATGACAACATAGGAACAACCAACACGAACCATCTAAACTTCATGCTCATGTTGCAAGACTCCATAATTCCAATAGGTGTCTTGATTGACCAAGATGATTGGCCAAAAGTTAGGTGCCCATGTGAAGGTGCTAAAGGCAATGGATTATTTTATATTTTATATTTTAATCTCTCCTCAAGTTGGGTGTTGGATTTCAAGGTGGAAATTTAAGGTAGTTTTCAGAAACCTACAATGGTTTTCTCCACATAAATTCTCTATATATTGATGCATATTCATTTGGAGAAGGTGGATTTTCAGAGAAGTTGTGGTTGCATACGTAGATGTTATAAAAATGATGCTAGAATGTTGAAGACATAATGTTGCAGATTTTTTGTATGTATGAACCCCAAATTGCAAGGAATCCCATGAGCTTCAATTTGATGTAATCATTTTATGATTTAAGTAAATAAGAATGTTTCTGATTTTCTTTCTTCAAATCTGAAATTTAATGCCATATTGTAGCCATCTTGCAAGTCTCTTTGTGTGTGTTTGATTTCAGATTTGTAAGCGAAGTCCCCTCCATCACCATCTCTTTTTCCTTTGATTTTTTCTTACAAGATATCTTCTATATCCTCTTTTCTCATTTTATCTAAATTTTAGATCATTAACTATTTTTTTAGATTCTGCAACTTTCAACTTCAGTTTTTGATTCAATTTTCTTTCTATTTTCATATCACTCATGAATTCTCCTTCTACATTATTGTTTTCATATTCTTAAACTTCCAATTCCATGAATATAACTTCTTGCCTTTCTTCTTTATAAGTCTATTCATCATTTTCCTTCAATGAGCTATTTTTCTCATTTTAATAGAGGTTCTTCTTATTCTTGTGATAGTTATTATTTTTATTTTTTATCTATTATTACTTTTATTTTTCCTAAAAGGATACTTTGAAGTATAGTGACCTACTTCACCATAATTGAAGAATTTGAAAGGTAATTTACCTTTATAATTTCTTGAACCTTTCTTCAAATTACTCACAAAGTTAGCTTCTTCATCTTTAGACTCATTACATAGATCAATTTATTCATTCCTCTCATTCTTAAATGCCTTGAAGTAAAATTAATTCTTTTATGTTTCTCTATGTGTGTTCTTGATTTTATATAGTTAAAAATTGAAACTTTTCATCCTTTGTAAATTTATCCAAATATATGAATTCTTTAATAGAATAACTTTAGCAACATATCTTTAAGAAAGGGATTTGATTACCTTCTTTACAATTATTTGTTCATTTAATTCTTCACCAAGTCCTTTGATACCACAAACATTTTTATCCACCCTAAGAAAATAGTCAACAATATTTTCTTCTTCTTTTATCTTCAATCTATGAAACTTTACATTGTGAGTTTGTATTTTTTCTTGCTTGACCTCATCATCACCTTTATAGATGCTATGATTTTTTTTCAAAATTTACTTAGCATACTGGTAAATCATGTTGGGTTTTTCCCTTAGCTTTTTGGTTTGTTTCTCCTTCGGCCTTGGCATTTTATTCATGTTTATGGCATTTACTGCCATACTGCAGGCCACCCTATTTGGTGGTTGGGTAGTGTTACCGCCTTACCGTGGTGGTCTTCTTCTTACCTAGCGGTATCATGGTGAGTGGTGGTGATAGTGACAGTTCAGAGTGGCGATTACCGTTGTACCATGTGGCTTGTTTTCTAAAGCTACGGTGGGTGCGGTAAAGTCATTGGTGGTTGGTGGGCAGCAGACGTAACGATTACCGCCTTACCACATGCAATGTTTGGGGTGACCGCGGTGGTCATGGTTAGACCACTAGTGGTCTACCAAGACGATTACCGCATTACCACGAGCGGTGTTTTGGGTGACCATGGTGGTCACACTGATACCACTGGCGGTCAGCCAGAGCAGTCACCACCCTAGCACGGGGTGACCTGGTGGTCTCCGTGGTAGCACGGTGAGACCGCTGACTGTCTAGTTAGTGGTTACCACCATACCGCGATGGGAAAAGCCAAGCCCAGTGATAGCATAGTGGAGTTAGAAGGAAAGCTCAAATATTTATCGGCATACTATGAGGTGGGTCCAATAGGGCTGCGGTAGTGTGGTGGGAAGGAGAGACAGAGCTCGGTGAAATCATCGGTGAGCTCGAATGAGCTCACCACTATACTAGGGAATGACTCAGATGGAGCAGCAGTAGTGCAGTTGATGGCGGGGTGAGCTTGGGTGAGCTCACCGCCATACCGCGATAGGTAATGTTGAGCTCAGTTGTAACACGGTAAGAGCTCGGATGAGCTCGAAGCTCAATTGACCGAGCTGCACCGAACTTGACCGAGCTGCACTAATTTTGTCAGAGCAATCAGTGAATGTGAAGGCGACACGTGGTAAGTTGGAAGCATCTAATTAACCGAAGACCAAAGAGGCTAAGGTAGTTATTGCAGGCCGATTTCTAGTTGGAATTGGAACCCGATTAAGGCATTGTTTTGAATGCCTAAATAGCTCGATGTGTATTTGTAGGGTGACTTGGTCAGAGGCAATGAAATTTGTCTAACAAAGATAAGGTGCATATAAATGCCACCTGATTGGTTGGTTGAGTAGACTAAGAAGTATGACTTGGAAGAGTTGAATACTTGGTACTTGGTTGAGAAAGGTGGTGAAGTGTAAGAGCGATATGCGATGGCATTGTAACCATTAACACTTGGTGCCACATATCTACAAAGAGGTGAACCTGCTGTGAGGCCTTGGGGTTGTGCTAGCTGAGACAGTTATTTCTGAGGAGCTAAGGGAATCTATGTAGTATGTGAGTTGAATAAAATTGGAACTACATGATGGTTTCGCTTTACTGTTGCCTGTTATTCTCTAGATGAACAAGATGTGACTCATGTATAGGCTATGAGCTTGAGATTATATTGTAACTATTTTTTGTTGCTAAATAATACAATGGCTCGATCTTTTGGAGTGTGGGGGTTTTTACCCGAAAGGGTTTTCCCCATGTATATCTATGTGTCATCATATTTTTCTTTCATGGTTATCTATTTGTGTTGAATCTGTGAGAGTTATGCAGTTACTTTCATCAGTAAGATCAATGGGGGATTCACTGTGCCTATTTCTACTTTATGTTATAGTTGTGTGTGTCTTTGGAGTGATTTTGAATTGAAATCACTAAGGCACTACTGCCTTAGATGCCTATCTTGATGACAGACTGAACTCTTTATCCCCAACAAGTGGTATCAGAGCTAGTATCTTGTTGCTCTTGATACCAACAAGTTGTATCAGAGTAGGTTGAAGGAGGTCGAGGCTTGATGATACCAACAAATGGTATCAAAGTCTTCTCCTGATTGCTGAAGTTTTGGGTTTTCTCCTATGATGATTTATTAGCCTGGCAAGCTTGAGGAAGTTTGGAGAAATCGGTTGATGATTGATCCTTTGATGAGTGGAATTTCCTACTTCTTTGATTCAACACATATTTTTGAAAGACGTTGGAGATGACTGGAGTTGATCATATTGTGACAATATGGTCTGAGGCTCTTGGCGGGTAACAATTTTTCCTGATGCAAAGGGCATGAGATGTTTATGGTTGTGTTGTAGCAAAGTATGGTGTTCATACTAGGTGTCTGTCTAAGAGGCTCCTTGGCGGTATGGACTTGCTTGTGTTGCTGATCAGCTATGGAGAGTTGTGCTTGTGCTAAGTGTTTTTTGACTTAGCACTGAAGGCAATTTCTCTAGTGCTTTGATTGCATGGAGGCTATGAAGTGACCCTTGTGGTTTTTAACTTTTGGATAGCCTAGCTCTCTATTTTTTCTTGTTCATGACTATGGTGTTGGAACTGGTCTAAAATGGACTTGTTGTTCCTATGTGCCTGTTTCTTGCACTTGCAAGGTTTAGATTAATGTCTTTGGCTTTGAAGGTTTTGTGTAGATTTTCCTAAAAAGTCTATGATGCATTTTTATGTTCTTTCATTGTTCTGGTTAATTGTGATGGTTTTGTGCAGACTCCTGAGTTATCCAGATGAGCAATGAAGATGGATATGTGTGGATGTTTTAAAAACACTGTGGTTTTGTAGGTTTTACAGAATCAAGAGAAAACTTGCGTTGTGTGGAGCTGATGTCTACTATTTTCCAGTTCCTGGATTTTGGGGTGTGACTGGATGAGATAGCTGCAGTTTGACTGGTCTTGAGGAGGGTGTCTTCTCTACATAAGAATGTTGGTATGTGTTCATTCATTCAACATTTCTCGTGGTGTTTCTTGCGGGCTTCCTAGACTATGGTGCTTTTGCTATGGACGTATTTGGCAAGTCAAATTTGTTGTTGATCTGGTGTTTGAGTCATGGTTGTCAACATGGATATTCTCTTGGAGATCTCAGTTTTGCAATTTTCTAGTATGATAATAGACTTGCAGAGTTGTCATTAGAAGTGGATCTTTGAGTTGTGTGGTTGATAGATTAGCTACCTATTGACTGCTATAGACAACTCGGGAGTGGACTATCTATATCCACGTGATTGCTTTTGTGTTGTTGTAGATCTATTAGTTGACCTTGTCTATGGTCACTTGTGCATTGACGTAGCTGTTTTGAGATGAGAGGATGGATGGCAACCTATAGCATGTGGGTCATGAAGAGCCTGTTACACTGGTTAGTGTAATATTTTGATAGTGATTGTGTGGTTAGTCATGGTGCTTGGAAATCTTGGTGTCAAGTTGTAGTGGGAGCTTTAGCAATGACTGGTGTCCTTCTTTGGTGTAGTAGTTGTTGTGCTCCTTTTGCATCTGCATGTTCACTACTTGAAGGTGTGCAGCATCTTGGAGCCATGGAAGACATTGTTAGTTTTGGCTGAGTTGCTAGTGGTGCTTGACAGGTGATGTTGGTTTTGGTTTAGAGTTATTTGCTTTATGTCATGATTACTCTTTCTTAGAGTTTTGTCATTTTTTTGTGCTCTTGAGACCATAGCTTGTACACTTGAAGCATGGTATCTCTAAAGGGGGATGTGTAGATCATGGTGTCATGAAAAGTTTTGAAGCTTTGACAGTGGTCTGGGGTTTCTCTATGTTTTGACTGCATTGGTCATATGTTGGTGGACTTCATGGTTCCTATAGTTTTGCATATTGGATTCAGCATGAGATGACAGGTTGCTGATACTCATGGATGCATGGAGAATAAGGCGAGGTTGGAATTCTTATGAGAATGTTTCTATTATAGCTGAAAGTATGAGAAGCCTACACCTTGGTTGAATGCGAATTCAATAGAGACCTTGAAGGAGAATTATCTTGGGTAAGTCACAATGACTTGTATATCTTGAAGGAGCATGTTTTCTTTTCTCCTTGGTCTGCTCGGTAGTGTTCTTGTGAAAGTTATTTTCCCATTATAATTTTTAGGTGTGTTATGATTTATCTTTTATTGGTATGAATATAGAGTTGTTGTTTTAAGATTCTGGAGAATTCATAATGAAAGATGGATAGCATTGTGTATCTCCTTATGCTTTTGAGGATTGATAAGAGATGGTGTATGGGTTAGTCTTGATGCTTATATCCATGGTGTTCTTGGGTGTTGTTAAGGCTATCCCTTTGGGATGAGAAGAAGATCACTCTTGACACAGCTAGCATTTAGAAGGGTTTGTAGAAGGGCATGTTTTGATTTGTTGTTTCTCTCTAATCTAGTCTTGTCCTTCCTATTTGTTTCATATGAGTTTAAGATGTTTGTGGACCCATGATGGTCACTATTTTATGTGGTCATGTGTTTGTCACTTGGGTGATGACACAAGGGGTTTTCCTTCTTCAGTCAGATATGGAGCCTTGGAAGAACAATGGATGATTGATGAGAGAAAATTTTCTTGCAGTAGGAGGTTGCAGGTTGTGCAGATAAGAGTGGGTATCCCTTGGAACTACATGTTTCCTTTTTTTTTATATGCAGGGGTTGGTGGACTTGGTATGCCTGGATCATTTGTGATGGTGCTTAGCTTGCACTCATCTAGACAATGCCCCTATATTAGGAGTAGCTGGACATGTTCGGTCTATGACTGGTTGACATAGGGTGTTTGTTTGCTGCTGAGATGGGTGTTTTTATGATGGCATGAGTCTATTGTTGGTTATCATACCTTTGAGGTATGGGTGGTTGTACGGATTAGCATGAGCTGTGGGTTCTATGTTCAGCCGCATGGTTTTAGTCAGTTGGATAAGGACAGTCAGGTCACTAGTTGTTGTTCTGGAGATTTGTTGTTGATGTCCTGTTTCATGTGCTCGCGTTGGTGCCTTGTGGTTGACTGTTGTTTTGCCTTTGCCACCGAAAGGGTCATTTTCTTTCATTCTTGAGATTGGTACATTTATGCCTTGGCTTGTTCCTGTTCCTGATTTTGATGTTTTGGAGTGGTTGCTTATGATGGTGGACATCTCTCTGATGTCATTGCAGAGGTCTTGGTTGGAGTGTGAGAGAAATTTTTGGTCCTTGTTCGGGTTTTTGGAGGATGCTTGAAATCCTGCGGCAAGTGGGAGATTGTTGGGTTTTTGCCTTAGCTTTTTGGCTTGTTTCTCTTTCGGCCTTGGCATTTTCTTCATGTTTATGACATTTATCGCCATACCGTGGGCCACCCTATTCGGTGGTTGGGCGGTGTTACCGCCTTACCATGGTGGTATTCTTCTTACCTAGCAGTAGCACGCCGAGCGACGGTGATAGTGGCAGTTCAGAGAGGCTATTACTGCCCTACCACGTGGCTTGTTTTCTAAAGCTGTGGTGGGAATGGTAAGGTCATTGGCGGTTGGTGGGTGGTAGACCTAATGGTTACTACCTTACCATAGGCAGTGTTTAGGGTGACCACAGTGAGACCGCTGGTGGTCTTCTAGGATGGTTACCACCTTACCGCGGGCGGTGTTTTGGGTGACTGTGGTGGTCACGGTAAGAGCGCTGGTGGTCTGCTAGAGCAGTCATCACCCTAGCACGAGGTGACCTAACGGTCTCCACAGTAGAGGGGTGAGACCATTGATGGTCTGGTTGGCGGTTACCGCCATATCGCAATGGGAAAAGCTAGGCCCAGAGGTAGCACAGTGGATTCAGAAGGTGAGCTCGAACAGTTACCTCGATACCACGAGGTGGGTCCAATAGGGTTGCAGTAGTGTGGTGGGAAGGTGAGAAAGGGCTTGGTGAAGTCGTCAGTGAGCTCGGATGAGCTCACCACTATACCGTGGAATGACTCAAATGGAGCAACGGTAGTGCAGTTGATGGCTGGGTGAATTCGGGTGAGCTCACGGCCATACCACGACAGGTAATGTTGAGCTCGGTGGTAATGCAATAAGAGCTTAGATGAGCTTGAAGCTTGGTTGATCGAGCTAGACTGAGCTTGACCGAGCTAGACCGATTATGTTAGAGGGATCAACGAATGTGAAGATGACATGTGGTAGGTTGGCAGCATTTGATTGACCGAAGACCAAAGAGGCTAAGGCAATTATTGTAGGCCGATTTCTAGGTGGAATTGGAACCTGATTAAGGCATGGTTTTGAATGCCTGAATGGCTTGATGCGTATTTGTAGGGCGACTTGGTAAGAGGAAATCGGATTTGTCTGATAGAGATAAGGTGCATATAAATGCCACCCGATTGGTTGGTTGAGTAGACTAAGAAGTATGACTTGGAAGAGTTGAATAGTTGGTACTTGGTTGAGAAAGGTGGCAAAGTGTAATAGCGGTATGTAATGGCATTGTAACCGTTAACACTTGGTGCCATAGATCTGTGAAGAGGTGAACCTGTTGTGAGGCCTTGGGGCTATGTTGGCCGAGAGGCTAGCTGAGATAGTTATTTTTGAGGACCTGAAGGGAATCTATGTAGTATGTCAACTGAATGACATTGGAACTACATGATGGTTCTAGTTTACTATTTCCTTCTATTCTCAAGATGAACAAGATGTGACTCTTGTATAGGCTATGAGCCTGAGATTGTATTGTAACTATGTTTTGTTGCTGAATAATACAATGGCTCGATCTTTTGGAGTGTGGGGTTTTTTACCCGAAAGGGTTTTCCCCACGTATATCTATGTGTCATCATATTTGTCTTTCATGGTTATCTATATGTGTTGAATCTGTGAGAGTTATGCAGTTACTTTCCTCAGTAGGATCAATGGGGGATTCACTTTGCCTATTTCCACTTTACGGTACAGTTATGTGTGTCTTTGGAGTGTTTTTGAATTGAAATCAATAAGGCACTATTGTCTTAGATGCCTATCTTGATGACAGACCAAACTCCTTATCCCCAACAAATCATTACCTTCTTAAATTCAATTTTTTTTAGTCCACATAAAACTGCATTCTTAGCTTTAAAATTATAATCACATACCTTCTTATGATGAGTTGTAGGAGTAGTGTAGCCACCCAAAACAGATTGCTAAACATCAAAGCCTAATGATATTATGTATGTTTCCATCATTATACTCTAAAAAGAAAAAAAAATTCCATCAAATATTTGTGCCCTATTTGAGTGAGATCCACCTTGATCTATAATGTGTGGAAATCCAAGATCTACCTCTAGATATTAAGGTATAAGAAGGAACTTGTCTTTGATAACTATTTTTGAACAAAAAAGTATACTAAGAGGGGGGTGAACCAATATATCATTAAAATTTAACTTTGATCAATGAAAATTAAAACATCAAAATCAATAGTGATACTAATCACACAAGATAACACCATATTTATTTGGAAAACCTAGATTGAAAAATGATAATGAGAAATGTAGCTTGTATTTACTACCCAAATCTGGCACACTAGAGAAACCAATCCACAAAATATTTTTATAGGAACCAAATTATTGGTATCAACCTAAAGGATATACCAATTCAAAGAACAAAAGGCACCAACCTCAAGATAGAAAAAAATTATCATAATGACACTTACAAATAAACCTTTGTCAAAATGCTTATAGAGTCCATTTTTGCACATATGCTCAATAGTTTGGACTATTATGAGTACACACTCTACTCCCCCTCACTCACATTGACTCTATTCTAAAGGATAAGACATGAATAGTTCAAACATATTACACACCATTATATAGTCTCAATTATGTACCCTTCTTCACACTTTTATACATCACCCACTCAAAATTCTGAAATAGTTTCCTAGAATATTGATCTAGGGTGAAAGATAATAAAATTATATATCAACCTAGATAAAAAAATTGAACTATTTGTGATGAGAAAGTCAACTTGTGAAAAATAACTCATATAGCTACCATGTTTACTTTAGAAAATAAATTTCAAAACTAGGAACTAGTAATTAAGCACATTTGAATCTGAGTCATAGATTATCATTGTTAGGGGAAAAATGAATGGTGTATATTCAAATCAGGATAGGCCAACCCTGGCAGTATCCCTTGACCAATAGGACTATAGATACAACTTTGAAAAGTATTGGACATGTATAACTATTGTACAATTTTCTACAACCTTCTTTCTCCTCTCCATAGCGGTGTGATATTCATCAATCTAGAATTGAAAATTTATCGGCACTAGACACACATTAGCATCCCATAATATTACAAACTTAAAATGGTAATGAAATTGTAGACACGTAAAATATACATGCACCTGATTCTGATCCTACTAACATCGTTTCGTCTTGAATCATATTCTTAGCTTATCAACACCATTCATCCCTTAATTAAATAAATCATTATTTATTTAATTAGGTCTTTCTCCTCTGGTGATTAAATTAATCAATTTAATTTAATTAATCATCTTTATCTATTCATTTAAATAATTCATTTTATTTAAATTAAATCTCTAAATTCCTCTTATTAAATTGAATAAATTAAAACATTATTTAATTTAATCTAACATATTCCTCCTTAGTTAAATAAATCAAAATAATTTATTTAATTAAACCCTTCCTCTCAATTTGATTTAAATTAATTCATCTATTTAAGTCTAAATTGTCAAATCACCTAATTCTTAATTAAATTAATCAAATCCATGATTAACTTAATCCCTCTCATTAAAATCCTCTAGAGAATGCAAGTTGCACAATAAATTAATTACTTTGATTTATTAATTCTTCTATTTTCCCTCACAAAGCATCAAAAGGGAATATTCCCTCATTCGAATTCAAAAAGGCCAAGTGGACTTGGTCCTTCCAACAAGGCATTCAATGCCTCTTACATGTCCTTGACCTTGAGCCAAGTGACATTAACATCATTCCCTTTCCCTCTTCAACATTTCATTTCTCAAATTTGAAATGCCACCTAATTGCATTAATTGGCACATTGGCCAAAACTTGCATATTGCTCATCCAATCACATTTGGACAAGTGGCACAATTCCATTGGGTTATCTTTTATCCCACATTGCTTATTTCCACTATCTCTTCCAAGATTTGAATCTATAAATTAGAGACTCTTCTCCTCAATCTTCATCCACAATTTACATGCAAAGTTACTCTCTCCAATTGAGAACTAATTTTGCTCATTTCATCCAAGCATCCACCATATTTTCACATTTGCACCAAGGTTATGCTCAAATCTCTTTGGAGATTTGACCATTGCTCAATCAACCATATTGCAACTTAGGAATTAGGAAAGGGCCAATTGCAACACTCCTTTGGCACCAATTCCCCCATGGGATTATCAATTTGTTCACTTAATTAGGACTTTTTTTCATTTATTTTAGTTGTTCTTCCTTTGTTCCTATTTTAAGTTTATTAACAAATGGATTTCATCGGGAATCCCTCACATTTGCTTGCATTTTGATCTAACACTAACAATGTTTGTCATCTTGGTGCACTTGCAGGTTTAGGGGTTCACAGAAATCTCCAAAATGTGATTTTGTAGTATTGTGAGACTTGTCAACATTCTGCATCACTACAAACTTTCCATGGTCTAGACTAACTCAAAATGTGCTCTTCTAGTATTATGAAACTTATTAGCAATTTAGAACATGAGAAACTTGGCATGGCCATGAAAGTTCTAAAATGCACTTCTATTGTATTGTGACACTTGACAACATTCCACTTCATCAAAAACTTTCCATGATCTAAATAGAGTCCAAATGTGGTCTTACAGTATTGTGACACTTGTTCCTACTATATAGCTCTCTTTTGGTCCCTGCCATTAAACATATCACATTTGTATATTATCACTATTTTTGCATAATTTGGGAAATCTCAAAAATATGCTCATGGACTATTGTGACATCTATCAAACTCTCATTGCTCTATACATCTAAAACTATAAATAGTATAGTGGTTAGATCGTAAGTGGGGCTAGTAACTAATGATACATAGTGTCTTAATTCATAACTTAAGCAGCTGAAAACCACCAATAGCCAATCAATGATGAGTTAGATAATAATATGCATCATCTGGTAAAAAGACTTACGGTTTAATTAAATTAGGGCTAAAACCTTATTATGAGAGTAAAAACCTAACTAGAAATTATCTCCAATCCATTCTAGAGGAATCACAACATGTATACATGAAAATACTAGAGAAACATAATATGGTTAAAATACATAACTTCCAAGTCTAGGGCAACAAAATATAACTTAACAACTTTTGCAATAATGTAGACACCATTTACAACTTTGACAATATTTTACCATTTCCTTCTGAAATGAAGGGAAAGGGGGAATGAATTCAATCAATGTGGAATGAAAAAATAGTCTAGGATTCAAACAACTCTCTCCAAAAATTTATTAGAAAGAGGGAAGATCGCAAAGGGATAGGATTGAATTTCAACCTTGAGGTGAGTCAACCCTATTTTGAACAATGGATCTCTACTTTCTTATGACAGAAATGACTGATTTGCAATGTTTTGGAATGATTTAAGGGTAAAATTACAAATTTGTGTCACACTTCCAGCCAACTTATCAATACAATTGAATTTAAGTATTTCTAACTAAAAAATAATTTTATTCAAACATATGATCGAGTAAGATTAGTTCTAGCTAGGTTAGATATGTCCACAACTTTTCCAACTAAAATTGTTAGATGAATACATATGTAGCACCACTTTGAAGCCAATTTATCAAAAAAATAAAATCATTTGAAAAACTTGATGTTTCAAAAACTCCTAGTCACGTAAATAATTTATTTTTTTTTAAAATAAAAATAACCTTTTGTAGATCCATAAGTGTTGTTTTCAAAATTATATATTTTAATATTTTAACTAATCTTTATTTTTTATTTTTTATTTGTAATAAAAGTATTTTACTAGCATAAAAATACTAAATCTTATTAAAAAAATATGATACACTAGATAAAAGGATCTATATCAAGATTGTATATTATTTTTTTCTGTTTTAGATAAATAGTTAATATGAAATTTGACGTTGAATGGAAATCATTTTTCTATCTAAATTAAAACTGGAATGGCTAGCACCCATTACTAAACGTCCATCGAGGCCAACGAGGGGCTCATGAGAATTGAAATTCCCAAAAAACTAAAGTAAAAACTTAAAAAGATTGACCAGGAGAAAGAAACAAAGGAAACACATGGACAAAATACCAACAAGGGACAAAATAAATAACTACAGGTCTCCCAAAAACTTGAGACCACTAATAGCCTTCCACTCTTAATCTAAGAAGTGGAGCTTCTCCTTGAAAGAGTGGGGGCCCTTATAAAAATCATTAGTATCCATAGTAGTGTCTAGAGCTAAGTTGTCCACCACCTTTCCTTTCTTCTACATGTGACTATAATCATGACCATCCTTAACCACCTTTTTACCATGAATTTTCCTTATCTCTTGTTGAAAGACCTAGATAGAAAGAGTGGTGTTCTTCACAGTTTCCTTGTTGTAATCAGTAATGAATTGGAGAAAATTTGTGGTTTTTTCTTGTTCCTGTGAATAATATCAATCTCCATCTATAAATTCTTTTTATCCTCCTCTGTTCCCAAGAGATGTCTAAGATCTTCAATTCCTCCTTGTGCCAATTGGGCAAATTGTCAAATGACTTAGCCAAGGGGGAAATCATATCTCAATGGCCACTATCCCCCACCTCGCTCAACCACATGACCTACTACTGAAATACCTTGTTTTCAAAAACTAGGACTCTCTCTTTGGTAATAATAAGCTGACCTAAGAGCCACTTGAGGATGTCATTCTGGACATTAACAATCTTTGAGATTTCATTAATTTTATTGTGAAGGGGATCGCCTAAGGCATGATTTCCAAAACTCACCTTGGGTTCAACATGGGTCCCTCTAAATTGATTGAAAAATTAGGGGAATTTTGAGGGATTGGGTTAATAACAAGAGGGGTATTGGTGACATCAGAACCATCCGCATGAATAGGGGAGTGCATGGGAGAATTGGCAGGGTTGGGATTCCATGATTCAATTACCAGATCCAAAAGTAGAAATAGGAGTAGGCTCTGCTAGGGGGACACATTTAATGGGGTCGGGAGGGGTTTCCTCATTGGTCAGGGTTTTACCATGGGAAAATGTGATACAATGAGTAGTGGGTGGGGTTTCGTCCAGGATGATAGAGGGACTAGGGTCCACAGAGGATTCAGTGGGGTCATAGATGACCAAGGTGTTCTTTTTAATAATGATAGGAGAGGGTAACATAGTTTCTTGGTAATGGAAGAGGCATAAGATTAAACCTTGGTGAATCAGAAGGTTCTTACATTTACCGTGGAAATTTTTAACAGATTGCTCAAGAGAGGACAAAATCCAAAAGGAAAATTTCATCTTTAAATTATAACAAAGATGGTTAAGCATATGAATAAAATGGGTATGAAAATGATAGAAGTGTCCCTCGAGAATAACATATCTCATTAGAACTTCCTCAATCTTACTCTAAACCATGAGGACGTCAGCCCAATTGAAGCCATTTTGTGGTTTTTCCACCTTTTCTCCCTCTTTCAAAAATGCTCCATATCTTTTTGATAGTGACCCTTAGGCTTACGGGGAATGCAAACACCCTCCAACAGAAGCCTCATCACCTTAATAATTAGCTCAGTAGTCATTGTGAAGGAGCCCCGCTAATGGTGATAGTTCCATTCACCCAGGAGGTAGCAAAATCCATAAAAATTTTGGGGCCATTCCCCTACATTTCTTCCACATACGATGCCAACTTGCCTCATTGAATGATGGGTCAAACCTCCCTATCCTATTTACACACCTCATAATTAGAAAGTTCATCTTGGACTAGCTCACCCCCATGGAAAAATTCATAGACAACAAAGAAAAGAAATATAGTCTATAGAAATGATGAGAAGAATACCATAGGCATGTAAGTAAATATTCTTATGAAAATACTTCTTAGAGGGCTTAATTTTCCATAAGTGAAAATCATGGAAAATGATTAAGGTACCTAATAGTAGATCCAACTCGATCTCATTTTGATGGAGCTTTGGCATCAAGACAAATTAATTCACACATGCCATTGATATGATAAATATTATCCTAGATAACCAAATTAGGGGTGAAAGCACAAAGGTTAGCTAGCTCATCCATAACTTTGTTTCCATTTTTAAACACATGATTAGATCTACTATGTTTGAGGGTGATCATGATATTATGAGTTTACAACATGGGGTCTAGAGGAACCAACAAGGATTAGCCTTCCCCATCAGCAAAAGAATAGCATTTCTAGAATCTCCCTCGATGAGCAAGTTGGATCACCTAGCATGCATGTCAATCTAAATGTCCTTAAAAGTTGCCACCACCTCAGTAACGCTCGACGATTGCACACCCAAGTTCACCGCATAAGCCAAAATCATTTTACCATTATGATTTGAATGAAATTTTTTTTACTATGCAAATTTTAATATTTATTTAAAAATATATAAGTATCAAAATTGGAAAAACAATACCCATGCACTTAAGTTTCAATTTATAAATGCACACAAAAAATTAAAGCAAAAAAAAAATACTATATAAAGATTGATGTCTCATGTAACTTCATTTTTTAGCATTTATCAACAACAAAATTATAGTGTAAATTTATGAAAAACTATATTAAAATATTTTTTTTTAATTTTTAAAATAAAAACATAAAATATACTTAAAAATACACCTTTTATTAGTTTACATCATTTCAAAATCCAAAACATTTATACTACATTTTTGTGGTTCAAGTTTAAAAGTTGGATCAGTGTTTGTTGTTTTATTTATAAAGTGTGACACAACTTTGTACTTTTACCATTAAAGTGCATTAATCAAATGAATTATATGATCTAAAAGTTGAAATGTAAAACTCTATCACAACAAAAATAAAAATGATAATTTGTAGGTAGATCAGAGAAGGGCAGACTAGTGTGCACCTGTGATAGAAAGTGGGTTTGAGGGCCTATAACAAGACTCATTCACCCAAAGGCAAATGGGTCTTAGTGTAGGGGTCCAAATTTAGTTTTTACAATCCTCTGATCTTAGATCTAAGCTTCTAATTCCTCAAGGTTTGACTTTTAGAAAGTTGAAAATAAAATTTGTAAGTGATTTTGCACATCTTGACAACAATGATGACAACTTATGTAAATTTAAAATAAAATCTCCTTTGATCAACTTTCAATCCTTCTTTGCCTATAAATCTACACATACAAAGAGAAGAAAATAATTTTATTTTTGGGTGAATTATGATTTTTCTTAATCAAAACCCATGTTTCGTAATTAAAACTTGATAATAAATAATGACAAAAAGATGGAATTGATGAATGAAGAAATCTTGTTACAACTCAACAAACCCTTAATGGCTTCCCTTAGAGGATTGAAGTGAAACAAATCAATCTAAGGCTTGGATCTTGCATGAATTTGATTTTCATTGATGCTTGAATTCTTGCTTGACTTCTTGAATCCTACAACACAATGTTGGCTTGAAAACATGATATGAACACACATGAACTTTGACATGATGATATGATTTTGATTACTATTGTAGATGAGTGATAAATCTTATCTTCAAGGCTCTTCACAATAATATTTTCTCTTGTGAAAGTTTCCTTAGTGCTAGATAATTTATTTTAGATCCTACTAGATTTAAATTGATAGAATAACTATGTACTTATAGGTGTTTATCTAATTTCCCAAAAATTAGATTCCAGAAGAAAAAAATTGCATATGAAATTTGAATCATTAAAATACCACCAAAAACATATTCAAAAATGGGTCATAGGACTTGAAGGGGACCCATTCGACCTTGGATGAATGGGTCTTGCCCTAAAGTTCCATGACACTCATTCTCCAATGTGATTAAAATATTAATTGCATTAATTAAAGGTTGGTTTCCCTTTCAAAAAATGGGAATAATAAGTCTTTGGAATGCATAATTTAGAAAATTATAAGCTTAATTAAGTCCAATTAATTAAGGGGATGAAAACATAGTGTGAAATTATAAAGGGTATACAATTTCCTATACTACATTTAGCCCCCACTTTAGTGAGAGTATGAGCCCACACTAAAACATATACTAAAGTAGAGAAGTAATTCAAGAGATGTTCAAGTGTACAACTGTTGGGAAGATAAAATGACAAGGATCAAGGAGAATGATCAAGCCCCCAAGATCTAATATTTCATAGAAAACCAAAAAAGGCACTAAGAGACACATGAATACAGTAGTAATACAAGATACACAATCATACAATGTCAAAAATTGATGCAAAAAGAAAAAGTATGGGTGGACTAGCAAGTTGCATTATGCCATGTCCATAAAATATGCTCAGATGGCTCCATTGGCAAGAATTTATTTTTATACTAGGTGGCCATGAAAATACACTCTCAAGGGCTAGTGAAGTCTTATAAACACTAGGTGATCCCCCAAGGTTGAACCGAAGACACACACTTGTTCTAAAAGTTGTCTACTCACAAAAAGGTGGAAGATGGGAAAGCCATGCCAGGTCTATAGGCTCCCATATGTCAACCAAACCAAAATTTATGCTCCCTAAGAAATTTGATAAGGTGCCACAAAGTGGACATGCTTCACAAGGCTACCAAGCTACATTATGCTAGACACTCATGAAATATGGAAAGGTTTAAATGCAATAAAGTTAAAAATATAATCAAAGGGGTTTTTGCTTACTATATGAGAGATCTCACCATAGGGAACATCACACTTGAAATCACCACCAAGAGAGGACTACTCGAGTAACAAAATATTCATATCTTATAGAATACTCATCATATCATTATGACCAAGAGGAATCCGGGTATGTGCAGGATCATGATGGGCCAAAAAGTGGCAATATGATGGGTATGTGGTTGAAAACTTTTTTTTTACCAAAAATTGATGAAAGGAAAAAGGTTTTTAAAGGAGATTCTCAGCTTTCCACCAATATAAATTATTCTTTACTTTGAATTTAATAAATTATTATTATTCATTTTCTATTGAATTACGACTAAAGTCTTGATTTTTAGGCTGATTGAAAAACATTTATAGCTTTCAAACAGTATCATATTTTTTGAATCCAAACATGTGCCACATTCTATGCTTTACATAATATAAGATTAAAAAAGAAAAAAATGAATTTCATGAAGTTTTGACCAAGTTACGGTGGTCAGACATATGAGTCTTTATATTTTTTAAAACTTGAAATAAAAAAATTATAATGAATTATTTACTTAGAAAAAAATTACAAAAAAATATGCATCACATCGGGACATGAGTTTTCTACTTATATCTAAAATATTATAATTTTAATATGGTTAGGGTGGTCAGACAGACACCTACTTCTTATTTTTTCCCTGTTAGCTATATTGAAATTTCAAATTTTCACCAAATAGATTTTATTTATTTTTAAATAAACCTAGTAATTTAGAAACTACATTCAATTTGCTACAAATTTTATTCATACATATTTTTGAAATAATATAGATAACTTATTCAAAATTTTATGTCAAGTTGCCTAACTCTAATTTTTCTGAATTTTTTGTCACTTAAGGGCCTATTTTTTCCATGATGATCCTGCACATACCCATCCCATATGCTAATAAGGGTCACACTCTTGTATAATATCAAGAATAATATCACGACTGTAGACATGCAAAATTGACATCATACATTCCTCATATTTTCATATTCGCCCATCAATTAAATAAATCAAGTTTATTTGATTAATCTCCTAAGTTATATCTTTAATTAAATAAATTAAGTTTATTTAATTAATCTCCTAAAGCTATCCATTTAAATTAAATAAATTCATCTTTATTTAATTAAATCTAAAATCAATTTCTTCTCATTTTGATTTATTTTAATCCTTAAATCTAAGTCAAAAGTCAAAGTCATCTAATCTTCATCTTAATTAATCAAATCATGATTAATGCTAATCAAAACCCATCACATCCTCTAGCTTTTTCTACTTGCACAATAAAAAAAAATTGTTTGATTTATTATTTCATCTAATTTCATTCAAAAATGGCATCAAGATGAAATATTCCTCAAATTTAAATTTTCCCTCCCAAATGTCTTGTCCTCCAGCATGGCATTAACTCCTCTTGCATTGTCTCTTAAATGTCTCCCACTAGGCATTTAAGACTCTTGCTTCTCCCTCCTACAAGCCATCTTTTGAATTTCAAATCTCCCTCTCTTTGGCACATTGATCAAAATATGCACAACCTTCATCCTCTCACATCTTGACAAGTGGCATCTTGTCATTGGTTCATGTTTTGTCGCACATCCTTCATATTTTGAATTCTCCCATCCTTCTTGGTTATCAATAGAGACCCTCTCTATTGAAATAATCATCCACAACTTGTTCTACAATCTCATGTATTTGCACTATCATCATCTTGGCATTCTCGCTTATCAAGGGGTGGGAAAGGGCATCCTTTCCACATCATAAGGGGCACCACTCCCACTATGGGATAGGTTTGCACATTCTTTTTAATGATTTGATTAGACTTATTTGGTATTTTAATGTTCTATTAAGCATATTTAGCATGATGCAATATTTCATAGGGATGCTTAGTTTGTTATGTTTTATTTGATTTCCATGGAAAGGTTTGTCAAAAACTAACATTTTGCAGATTTAGCATGCACATTATGGCGCTACAAGGAGGGCAGGGCTTCTCAGTAGCCTCCATTTGCATGGACATTTCATCTTATTAGTCTTACTCTAATTTCTAATATGGAAGAGGAGTAAATTACGCTGACATTTGTTGAATTCAATCTATTTCTATCACATGAAATAGGACTATAAACTGTTTGTTTTTGTTTAGGCTTCAAATTTCATTGAATGCATCATTGATTTTTGTGGTCTACTCTTAATCAAAATATTTGAGAAGCAACCCATCAAAGTGTCTCTGTTTTTTATTCTTGCTCAAGCATCACATTTGTTTTCATTTTAAATTGGAATATCAAATATTTCTTAGGAACGTAAAAGTCTTTGTGCCTGTCCATGTAACTTTGAGTTTTGGCACTCCCTGTTACTCTTATTCTCACTATTAAAAAAGAAAAGAAAAGAAAAAAAAAATTGTAGGCACGACTTTCTCAGCATTGAGTTAAGTCTTGGATCTAGAAAAGTATCTATTAGTAAATGATAATAGTTTCAAAGCTCAGTGTAGTTGGCATGCCCACCTTGTCTAGTCCCCTAACAAATAAAGCACAATTCAAAGGGTAGTCCTTAATCCCATTAACATGAATCCTCGAGTAGACTGACATTGTTGCCTCTGTTGATCATTAATCATGGTTTCCAAGTGTTGCAATGTAGGCTATGGATGATTTTATTGAAGGTGAAAGTAATTTTCATTTGAGATATACACGCTACCCAACTATGCACAGACTATAGCAGAAAGTGTGCATTATTGAGGTTAAATTTAAGTCTTTCAATTAATGTCTCGAGTTCTCTAGCTTGTAGAGAAATCCATTGCAACAAGCCAATAATACTTTGAAAATTCTTGTTTGACTTTTTTTAGGTCAAAGTTTTATATTTATCTTCATTCTTTTGCAGCATACGTACCAATCCAAGCCGCAAACCATGAATATACTCGTTGCATACCTTAATTAGTTATTTCCACAAGATAACATGTTTTTTAGGTATTTTTCCAAATAGTGTGTAGGTAATTTCAGTGCACTAAATTGGAATATTCTTCGAGGCATTCTGTCAAGCAGTTCGCATGCCTTGTCTCTTTGCATGCCTCATCTCTACCTCTAGATTTTTCAATATTTCTTTGAGGCTTTTTGTCAAACAATTCACATTCCTAGTCTACCCTACCATGCAGTGAAGTATGACTGATCTCTACAGCACAGAGTAGTATGATAGAAGCTTAAATTTATTGTATGATATGGACTGCACAAACTCAAGTTGAGAGGGGAACATTTCTCCCTTCCTTGATGCTTTGATAGATTCCCACACATTATTCTAGAACTCCCATTCTGGAAAATGTAGAGAGAAATGCTGGTTAAAGGTTGTGGAATACAATGTTACACCTGCCAACTGCACTAACTTAAAAGTTTCTAAAAAAAAGAATCTATTCATTCCCTACTAGTAGCACCAATGTAGATGTTTTTAAATTCCCTTATTAGCTGGTTCTTTAAATGCACATTGTTGCTTCTTTAAAATGCATAGGGATTGACCAAGGGAAATGTCGACCCCTCCAAGTTGTCTGAGAAATGATAGTTATTTGGCTATGATGGGATAGTCAGGTATGCGCCACCAGTGTACGCCTATGAAGTTGTCACTTCCATGACTATTGTAGGTATTTTATACAACTCACTTCAAAATCAACATTAACTACTCCTTTAGATACGCACCCTCTTAAAATCAAAAGGTTTGAAAAGAACAGTGAATAGGAAGTGAATCTATTTATTCATCTGACATATACATGCTGAAATCATAGTTTTGATTCATCTGTCTCATGGCTATATTGCTGCCTTGTATCTTGTGTTTCCTCTATATTGATATTGATGCCTTGATATTACTAATTGATTTATTGTTGGCAGCTACTCACCGAATTGGTTATCATGGGCAGTAATGGAAAATGGAGTATGCAGTTGGTTATGAATTGCTTCTCGTGTTTTAGGAAGTGACATGATATCAGCCAACTTTAAATACGGTTCATCTAGCTCATAAGAAAATTCCACTATAATTTTTATTCTAACTTTCTTTCGAAAACTTCTATTAATAAATGCTAAGACAATATCAATTTTAATAGAAGTTTTCAAATTCTTAAGGATGTTCGGTATGATCAATTTTAGGAAATTTATTGGTTAGGAGGCCTTTTGATATTTCATGAAATGATTTATCAATAACTGATTTTTCCAAAATCAACATTCCAACATTCACAAGTAAGATAAACAATGAGAAAAATATACATTTAAAAGATCATCAATGAGGTAGTTCTTTTTTTCTTGCATATGAAGGTATTTATTAAGTTATTTTCGATTCCTCATAAAAATGTTCACTATGTTTGAAAATGTAGGCATTATATCATTGATTTATTGAGCATCATACTTCTTATTTGTGATAAGTGTGTACTCTTTATAGGTTGGCATTGGAGCTAGACATCGGAGTTGAACAAAGGCGAGAAAATTGGAGTTGGAAAACTTGAACTTGAACTTGACAAAAGCATTTTTTAATTCTTATTGTGATAATCTAGACCTTCCATTTTATGCTTTAGTTTTTTGTTTTAGATCAACCCACATCTTTTGGGGATCTAAAAAGAACATTTCAATTTTTTTTACAAAGGGCTTAAAAAGAAATTTAGACAAACTTACTAGATTTGGTTTAAGGTTAAAAATTGAGCAAGGAAACTTTCATATTTCATTTTTGATGCTCTAAAAAGAATCAAATCATTGCTTTGAGGATTTAAAATGACCAAGTGCTTCTTTGTTTTGTAATTACTTACTCAAAGTAATATCATTAAAAGGATGTATGCACTTCTCTTGTGCCTCACAGCGATCTTGAGAATCAAAAGGCCTTTTGGTGACATTAAGTTGTGTAAGTAATTGCCTACACACTTCAATTTGTATTTTAAAAATTGAACAAATATTGTGAGGTTGAGTGGAGCATGTTGTGTACATTCTCTCTCTTTGGTTTGTAACAAAGATTGATTGAGTTATAGATATGTTCGCTTTCTTTTATTTATCTTAGAGGGCCTGCCTGGTTGGAAAAACTAATTACCCCAAGGAACGACCCAACTGGGAACACGCTAAATCCAAGCAACTTCCAACTGGTATATAAGTGTGGATTCTCAAGGAAAGTTCAAGAATCACGAAGATTATTCCAACGAGAAGGGATGCAATGGCCTCTCGCCACATGGATGGTCACTTCACCCATGAACAAAATGCCCACATTAAAACCCCTTGTTTAGAAAAGGGCCAAAATCCTTTCTATTTGTTGGTGCAAAATGTCATGTGCTTTGAAGCTGCCCCACATATACATGTAATTTTTTTGTAAAGATGAAAATTATTCCATGGGAGATTCATGGGTATTGATGCTTGGTTGACCTGAGAAGAGAGTGCACTGTAAGGGGGAGCATGTGTGGTCAAGTATCTAATCATCTGCAATGAATATGCGTAGCTGGATTTATCCAAGTGGGATCCCAACAAATATTATTTCTTCATCCTAGGATTGTACATGTTCTTGGAATCGAAAAACACATTGCTTTGATTGAAAACATTTGAAAACAAGCATTCACAAGATTTTTAAAATTTTAAACCCTTTAGGGAAGAAAATACCTTTGACGAATTCAAGTTCTCTTGCTTGCCCTAGGGATTTCATCCTTAGAGGCATCTAAGTACTTTGGTTTTATCATCATTTATTTTCATGAAAGTCAACAATAGGAAAATTTTTCCTTAATTTCCTCGATTTTCCACATAATGGACTTTGTGGGATGAGAGGAAATTAGGACATTAGACATTTAGTTTGAAACATAATCGAGAAAGTTTTTGTGGTAAAAAGAATTGAACCTAAGCAAGATAACAGACAATTGAACCACACATGTGCTTGGTCTTGTAAAAAATTCTCTTTTAGGTTCATTTAGGATCAAAATCAATCAATCTCACCCATCCCTCAACCATCGAAATCAAAGATCGTCTCACCAAAAAACTCTTGGAAATTTTGAAAACATCATTTATGCTAAACTTCTAGGAAAAATCAAAATCATCTTGTTTGACTCAAAACACATAGTCAAATTATCATTGCGAACGATTTTACCTCTTGATAAAATCCAACATCTTGGGGTCTAGGAGTTCATTATCCAAAATCTCATTGTTTGAATTAACACATTTAGTCAAATTCTCCTCTTGTGTACGAGTTCACTCTAGGAAAACACACCCTCCTAGAGTTTACAAGTTTATTATCCAAATCAATCAATCAAAATCCAATAAAATCAAGTCATAAAGTTTAGCCTCCCCCTTAGGTTTTCTCAGGAGTCTCATTCATCCGCATCATCTGTCTTTCATTTATTGCATCCTCATTATCATCTTGATCCTTAATTTATCCTAGTTCTTCTCTTTTTGTGCCTAAAATCATATCAATTGATCCCTATTTTATGGTGCAAACAAGATTAAAACATAAGAAGAACATGGAATATAACCTTGCTCCATACATCATGAGTAATCCAAATCAGAAAAACTATCAAGGCCTTACAATGTCGATTGATTATCAAAACTCATATTTGTACAATCAGTACATGGGATCATTATCTCCTACAAACATCAATGATACAAGAAATGTGAGTATGCCCAGTCAAAATTTTGGAACACCTTTCCCGATG
Organism: Sequoiadendron giganteum; assembly: GCA_007115665.2. Taxonomy (NCBI): domain Eukaryota; kingdom Viridiplantae; phylum Streptophyta; class Pinopsida; order Cupressales; family Cupressaceae; genus Sequoiadendron; species Sequoiadendron giganteum. Next base: position 304,364,028 of record CM021102.1, read on the forward strand.
TTAGATTTAAATCCAAGTCCCAACCTACAAATCTATCAACCAAACACTCAATGCATGAGTCTTTCACAAAACAACATTATACCACCAAATCCATACATGCCAAGTGTGACTATACCAAATTCACTCTTACCAAACATGAATATATCAAATACACACTTGGTGAACTTTGAGATAGATATGTTTGCAAATCCAAGCAATATGTTGACAACCTCATGTATTGATCCAATTCAAGGTAACCCCATGCAAAATAAAAGTTACCTAAATCCAAGCAATGTGTTTTCCAATCACAACAATGTTCAAAGTCAACCTATAACACCAAATGTAAACATCACACGAAATAAAAACATTGTCCAGAATCAATTTATCCATGATCCCATGCAAACACCACAAGGATGCATTCGAAATCTGCTTGATCAACAACCAAGTCAACCATATCAAGAATGTGTAGGTCAAATATTGCAAAACAAAATTTCTACACTCAAAAAATTTATTGATTCATATCACCAAGAGACATCTCCACCCCAATATCAATACACTCTCCCATTGGTTGAGCCATGTCATCAAAGAATTGAGTTGTCTCCACAACCACATCAAGAACAATATCTCTAATGTCAAGAATTTGGATATCAATATCAACAACATCAATAAAAAACTCAATCACCACATCTCGAAGATCAATCACCTCATCTCAAAGATGAATCACCACATCTCAAAGGTTAATCACCACATCTCCAAAATCAATCACCACAAGGTCAATTCAAAGTATAAATCTCACAAGGTATCAAGTGAAAATACACACCACTTGGGGATCCAATTAAATCAGTCATGTGATGGTTAATACAAGAAAATCTCATTCAAATCCTCGTTTATGTGAATTATCAAGAGCCTCAAGTTAAACTACCAGGGTATAATGAGAAGCACTTTTGTGATTTTCACAAAGTAAAGGGACACACAACATAAAATTTTATTCGACTCAAAAATCTCATCCAAGACCTCATCGATCAAAGGATAATAACTATTGGGGACAATGATGAAGATTCAATCACTAGTTATAGAATGGACAAACCCTTCACCACAGTTGTTAAAAAAAATGATCAAGATCTATCCATCAATGAGAAACTTGAAGATGTTTCCACCTCATCCAATGATCAACTCACCATACATCAAGAGCCACTTTTTAGTGAGCTATTTCAAGGAGTGTTAGAATTATTTGATCCCATTGACATAATCTATGATCCATCAACCAATGATCATATCGAAAATGTCTCTACATCGCCTTATGAGATAGAGGACATATCTCAAAAATTTATTCCAAAGGATGATCAACATCTATCACCAAGGTCTAGAAATGGTCCTTCCCAAGATATATTGACATCCTTTGACCTCATGGTTATAGATACTAAAGGGATCGTCAACTCAACGTTTGATCCAATTCCACTCTAAGCTCAAGAGGATATTGAGCCACTTCCCATTCCTAATAAAGATATCCAAGAACCCTTTGTAAGAAATCCATATTTTGAAATTAATCCGTGTCAAGAACTTGATCCAAATCATGTAAAAATAAATTCCAAAACTTATCAAGATCATGAATTCATATCTCCAAGATACTACAATGATCTAATGGGCACTCTCCTGTCTATACAAGATATCACAAATGATGATCATATTCATATAGCACATACCCCTCTGTCTACCCATGAGATGATTTCTTTGGATGGACACATAGGTGATATTCATTCAAAACAAGAGTCTCATAATCTTGATATCATTACCAAGAAACTAGAGTCTCCTAATCTTAACATTTGTATACATGATCAAGATATAGAAAAATTTGGAGATATATCAGAAATAGATCATGAAGAAGGATTCTACAAAAGTTGTGAATCAAAAAAATCATGTGAAAGCATATCAATAATGAATCATGAGGAAGAATTCTATGTGGACAGTGAATTGTCAACACCTTTGGGAGAAGCATTAAAATCCAATACTTCACAAGATCAAGCCAACGATAGAAATCATGAATTCATCCCACATGTGGAGGATCCTATCACTTATAAACTTGGATCACTTACCTTTTTTAGGGAAATATATCTTATCAATGAAGAATTTGGCACCTTTGAAGATCCACAATAGAGAAGAGAAGGACTAGCACCTTGTTTCCAAGGTACATCATATCCTATTGAAAATAAAAAATTGAGCAGATGAATTATGAAGGTAGAGGATTAGGCCTACATGAATAGGGTATCCTAGAACCAGTGCAAATTATAGGAAATCCTAAGTATCAAGGTCTTGGTTATTCGACAATCAAGAGATCTAAGCATATCAGTGATATCTCTATAAAATTGGGGGCAAGTTCATCTCAAGAAAATGTCAACATAGGGAGCACGAAGAATCCTTATGATGAAACTAATTCCAATACTACAACCTGCCATGTCATGAATCTTCATCCACCCATCACCCCATACATGAATTGGGACCAACATAAAAAGAAAGAGTTGAATCAAAGCACAAAGAATGATATCAAAGAAAAAGAGGTAGCGAAGAACGAAGGACAAATCAAATACAAGTGGATACCAAAGAATACAAAGAATGATTATCTCTATCAAACTCCATTAGTCAAAGAAACTATGGGGGAAAATTAAAAAGGGAAATTTATCCATAAAAGATGTCCACAAAGGAAAAAGCACGCTTCTCAAGCAACATACAAAGTATATCAAGTTGTTGGTCCTAATTCTATCCACACTTTCCTATCCATCCATAATTGCTCATCTTCCCAAGTTTGGAGAGTCAAAGGTTCCAAAACTATCAACCAATCCATATTGTATTCCTAAACACATTGTATCTATACCTCCATGCATGATATTCAATTCTAACATTGACCATGTGTTGGAAATGACCCTTCATCATAAGGATTCAGAAGGCACTCTATCACGATGTGCATACAAAGACAAAGTTGACCTTGGTATCAACAAAGCAGATCAGGAATCTCAAAAGTTGCATTCAAGTGCACGTATCTTGACAAAGAAGCTTCTTCAAGTAGGATATCAATGTAACATTATGAAAAATTCATCTACATCGACAACACCAAGTGGTTCAATATGAGCTTAAATATTTTTTTTTAAATCCAAAAAAATCAAAAAATATAAAAATCTAAAAAAAATCAGAAAAAGGATTGAAAAAAGTAAAGAGAAAAATCATCCTCTAGTGAAAACTACTATGGTGGCACTTTGGATAGGTACCATGATGAAAAACCTAGAAAGCAGGCATCATGTGTAGAATCGAGCATATGCATGTACCATTTCAAGAGAAAGCATCTTATCACATCTATAATAAATCCAGCATTCCATCCACCTTATCCATAATAAACCCATTCATCCAATCCATTTTCATTTATCTACATCCGTCTTCCAAATTATCTTGATCTTGATAAATTTTGGTGCACACTTTAGACTTGTTTATAGTAAACATCTTAACATGGGTTATTTTCATTGATCCTATCCAACCCAATGTTATCTAAGCCTTGAAGTATTATCCAGATGAGATTCCTTTGTGCAAACACCTTATCTTATCATAATATAATCCATATCCATCCATCCATACACCTATTCAAGCATCCACCCATGACCTTTCAAACATTGCTAGAAACTAGGGGTAGATGTTTACATCTCGCTTCGGGAATAAAGGTTGATCTATATCCTCTAACTTATGTGGTGATCCAAACATTGGAAAACATGAAATAAAATTGGTCAAGCATTTGTGAGCACCAATCCAAATCACTAGCCCATGGCATATTTTGACAAGGCGATGTTCCTTATCAAGTTTTATCTTTCGTCGAACATCAATCCAAACAATAAATATCAGTCGCATCAAACTTGCACTTCAGTGTCAAATCAAATCAGTCAAACAACTTTTGTTCTAAGCCAAGCTTCAAAATCTTGATCAGTCAAATCTAGTCAATCCTTCATCATCTCAGGATATCCTTCCCAATCCTCGTGTTGCTTAACACTATCCCTACATTGTTGTGTATCCTCAACAATGTTATCATTGTCAATCCATCAATCTGATCAATCAATCCTAGCTTTGTTTTAAAAAAAAATCCAAAAAAGAGCACTGATATCATCACATATCCATATCCAAATCGACAAAATCATGGGAAAATCCAAAAACATCCAAATCATATCAAAAATCAAAAAACACTCAAAAAGTCAGAAAACATCAAAAACATGGAAACTGAACTACGTCATCTTTGAGCTTGAATGTAGGAAAGGTGGATCTTTGATCATCCTTCAAGACATTTTAGGTCAATCCTTTAGGCATCTGTCGCAATAGAAATGGCAATCTATTTTCCCATCTATCTCATCATCAAGTCTGTTGTCAACCGAACTACATCTTCTATGAGCTTGAACGTAGGCAAGGTTAATCTTTGATCATCCCACAAGACTTTTTAGGTCAGTCCTTTAGGCATCTATCACAATAAAATAGAAATATTTTTTCCCATCTATCTCATCAGTAATCAAGTTGTCTTCAGTCAAACTACGTGGTTTCTGCGTGTATAATGTAGGCAAGGCTAATCTATTGATCAATTCTCGAGACCCCTAGGATAGGTCTTTAGATTAGTCTCTTGGTCAAATCTCGAAAATACCAAAAACATTGAAAAATATCACATTTCCAAAAAAAGACTCAAAACATCTCAAAAATTCCGAAAACATCCAAATAGTTCAAAAAAATCCAAAATGGTGCAGGTATGTGCAGGATCATGATGGGCCAAAAAGTGGAGATATGTAAGTGATATGATGGCCCATTTGGCTAACGACCTTTTTTTTACCCAAATTTGATGAAAAGAAAAGGGTTTTTAAAGAAGAATCTTAGCTTTCCACCAATATAAATTATGCTTTACTTTGAAGTTAATAAATAATTATTATTCATTTTCTATTTGAATTATGACTAAAGTCCTGATTGATAGGTTGATTGAAAAAAATATATAACTTTCAAATGGTATCACATTTTTTTAATCTAAAACATGCATCACATTCTATGCTTCACATACTATAGGATTAAAAAAATAAAAAATAGATTTCATGAAGTTTTGACCAAGTCAAGGTGGCTAGACATACCCGTTTTTATATTTTTCAAAAGTTGTAATAAAAAAATCATAATTAACTATTTACTTGGAAAAAAAATATGCATCACATCGAGACATGAGTCCTCTACTTATATCTAAAATATTATAAAAAAATATTATCATTTTATTGTTGTTAGGGTGGTTAGATAGACACCTACTTCTTATTTTTCTCTGAAATTTAAGTACTACTGCATTGAAATTTCAAATTTTCACCAAATAGATTTTTTATTTTTTTAAATAAACCTAGTAGTTTAGAAACTACATTAAGTTTTCTATAGATTTTATTCTTACATATTTTTGAAATAATATAGATAACTTATTCAATTTTTTATGTCAAGTTGACTGTAACACCCCTCTATTTTGCTTTATGGACTGGAAAATGTGTCCTTATTTTACGTTGATTTATACTTCTAGATATTCAGATACTTTATCTTGTGTGTTTATTGGATCACCATTTATTGTGCGATAGACTATTCTATGTGATGTGAATTGAGTTATTTGATGATTTATGTTATATGTTTTAATTGGTGTAATGATGTTAGTGATATAACATGTTAGTGCTTATGAGAACATTTGATGTATTGTAGAAGTGTTAGTTTTTTTGAGTGTATTGGTGAAGAGGACGGATTCGCATCACTCGCTTGCGAGCGCCCTGCGAATCTGAGATTTCCTCTTCACGGTGTGAATTATATGCTGTTATATTTTATGATGTTGGTTACTATGTTTTCAGGATTGCAGGTACATAACACTAACTCCACCTGGTTTCACAGGTCTGAGCATGTCGATCCAATGGTTAAGTTGAAGGGAGATAGTAGCTAGGTAACATGTGTCAAGTCTACACCCTAGCCTTAGTGTGTCATCAGTTGTTTGTGTCGAGTCGTTGTTTGCCTTACTTTAATGTTATTTAATTCTGAAAGATTCTTGTTTTAGAAATAGATGTTCAGAATAATTGCATTATATTATGTTGTTGATTATTTAATTTAAATTATGCAATGTGGATAAAACTTTATATTTAAATTAATTAATTATATTTAATTTATTTAACTGATTAAATTTAATCCAAGGGGTTGAATCTAATTATTAAATAATTAAATTAATTAATTAAATGTGATGCAAGAAAATTAAAAGAAATAAAAGAATTAAAATTAACTTGGAATTTAATTTCAAATTGTGGAAATTTAATTATTTTAGAATTTCATTTCAATTAAGTTGAAATTAATTTAGAAATTCAAATTGGATTTGAAAAGCAAAGTTAGTTTTCAATTTTTGAAGATAATTGATATTTAGATATTTTAAGTTTCAGTTATGCATGCAAAATGAGATTTGGTTGTGCAAGATATTTTTAATTAGGCATGCATGTGGGAGTTGAATTTAGGAATTAAGATTGGTTGCAAAATTGATGTGGAGGGAGAATTCTGGTAGAGGAAAAACTTCTTCTGATGTGAGAGGATAATTTTGGGAAAATTGCACAGAAGAAGGGTTGACACAACTTTTGGTTTTGGAAGTAATTTGAGGAAAGTCAGTTTGCATTTGTTGAAGTTTCTGGGATTGGATCCGTTGCACGTTTAGGAAAAATATAGGGAATCCTTGGAGAAGGCTTGCATCAAAAATTTATTCTCTTCCTATAGCTTCGAATTCCAGGTTTTGTTATGTGGTTTTCTTGTCCTAGTTGTTTAAAACAAATATTTATTGTTCAAGAAATTTTGTTTGTTGAATTCATTGAGAATTAGGATTTGATAATTGAAACTAGATTTAAATTAAACCAAAAATGTGGGGAAAATTGTATAAATTTATTGTAGGATTTAATTTAGTAAATGGGGAAATTGTAGTATCATTGTTTAATTTAAACTTTAGATCGTGCATCAAAAATTTTGATTGTTGAAAAAAGAATTCTAACTCTTGTAGAAAATAATAGATCTGGTTTTCAAAACAAACCCTTTGTTAAAAAAATTGTAATGGAGTAATTTGATCCCCATTAGTATATTTATTTAAAAGAATGATTTTAGAAAAAGAAGTCTTTAAACATTTGTGTAATTTAGAAATTAATCTGGAAATTTTTTATTAATTTTCTATGTCTGGATATTTTTATTCAGTTTTCTCAATTTCCCAATAAAATTATTTTTTGTAAATATATATATTCATATATTATATGTATTAGATTATGATATACACATAATATATGAATATACATATTTATTTTATTAGTTTTGGGATTTATGACAATGACATTAATTAATTTGCCATACGCGAACTTCATTTTTTGTGCGTGTTTCAAAGAATTCTTATTTTTTTTATTAATTTTAAAAAAGTGATTAATTATATTGGTGGGGGGGCGGATTTATCCCCCACCATCCACTTGCTGGGTGTGGAGTTATGCGCTGCCTATGAGGTAGTGCACCCACCCTATTGGGGGACATGCTACCCCATAGGGAGCGCTGGCTCCCCTTACATATGGCAGCGGACTGTACTTTATGTATATTCTGGCGCAACCTTCACTGCTGTCCCCTTTGGATTTTATGGGATCCGTGACATAAGTTTTTAATTTAATTTTTTTGTTATTGTTATTAAATTTTTATTATATGTATTAAAATATATATTAATAAAGGGATTCAAATTTAATAAATATTTATTAGTTTTTCATTTATTTAAATGATTCTGAGTTATTTAATAAGATTTTATTTGATTTATGTTTATTTACTTATTTGTTTTTAAATCAAAGCAATTTGATTTTATTTTGTATAATGATGAGAAGGTAGGTTAATGTTTAATTATAGTTAAATATATTATTTTATATTTAATATATAATTATATATATAGAAAGTATATATATATACATTTGAGAGAATAAGTAATGTTTTATCTTATTTTACTTTGCTGTTGCAAATTAAGTATTATTGGTGTTTTAAAAGAAATGATTAGTCTGTGTGAGAAATATATAGAGAAAGATATTTAATTACTTGATTTTAAGGAAATGTGTATTTTGTTAACATGATTGAAGAAAATATTGAGATATATATATTGCATGAGTAATATGAGTAGGTATATTTAAACATATATATATAGTTTAATATTTCGTCTTTTATTAGTTAGATGCATGTAATTTGGTATTGCATGGAGATTTGAAAAGATAAGTAATGAATGCATGAACTAATAGATATAGAAAAAGGATAGTTTATAAATTGAATATATTCATGTTTTTATAGAGAATTGAGAAGATATAGGTTTTGGATATAAACATAGAAAGGTTATTGTCAATAATTTTGTGGTATTAAGAGATAATTAAGGAGTTATTTACAATGAAAAGTCAATTAATTACCTTAAGTTATTTATTTCTATTCGAGCAATTTAATTATTGTGAATGAAATTAGGAATGAGATATGGATTTAGAATATCCAAATATAGCAATACCCTCATGATTGTCTTTTATAATTATTTTCCTCATATGCTGCAAAAAGGGTTGTGAGTTTTTATATTGTTTAGGATTCTCTATTATGGAAATGGAAAATGAGTATATGGTTATTTGATTAAACCTTGTTATTGTGCCTTCGACTTTGTTAACGTTAGCTATTGCTTGAGTATGGATTTATGAAATCCAAAAATATTAGATTTAATCAATGACTTGATTGCTTTTGTAGCTATGTCGTCATGTTATATTTTGGGTTATGGGATTATGTGTTAGTCCAATTTATAAGTCTTCCAAAGAACCTTAGAGGATCTAAGAGGGTTGTCGATTCATGATGTCAACCAATGTTGTCCCTTGGGTAGTGCATGATGTCTTATCAGTAGTTACCCAGTTTCTATGAACGGGGTTGTTTTGTACCTCCTATGAAAGAAGTGGACTATGTGTTTGTTGCCTCCAAGATATTTGGAGTGTGTTCTATTATCTGTTTCCTCCTTGTGATGGAGTAGTTTTGGATACCTAGGTTGTATTCACTTGTGATTCCCTTGGTGGATAGTTTGTTTGTGTGTTGTCGAATAGAAGAGTGGCTTCCATTAGGGGCTAGAGCCCGGAAGAGGTAGGATTTGGGTAACCTATGGAAGTGAGTTTAATCAAGTGATAACTAAAATTGAAATGAATATTTGGGGAGTACTACACACTAAAATAGATAAGTTCTAGCTTCACTCATAGTCAAGTGCTTGTTAAGGCTTGGAATGAGTGGAAATGCCTGGAATGGCATAGTCATCTATCTCGTCAGCACGAGAGGTATTTGATTCCGCACTAGTAATTATGAGGGCCGAGGGTCGGTAGAGGCCACCAAGATTATCGGAGCCTATGAAGATCCACCGAGGGTAACTTATTATGAGCTATGCAATGACACTCTATCTAGGACAACTGTCTGTTTGGTATTTTATGTTATGTGTATGGTTCTCTGAACATACTTGATCTATTATATGTCTAAAATCAATGTGACCTATGTCAGTGATGTGAGAGTTGTACTTGTATCGTACTTGTATCGTACATGTATAGTACTTATGTTGTACTTTTGTTTGGTTGAGTCAGTATGAGTCTGCCTTTCGTTAAAGGTTGTAGATATTTGTCCATGTTATGTTGTTACTATCTCCTAGCATGGGAGGTGGTCCTTTGGGTACCACTTGGTTGGGTGGAACATGCACCAAAACCGTTGGGTCCCCATTCTTCTTCAGTACTTGGTGGCAAGACATCCAGATGGACAGCTCGCGGTTCTTATGTTATTCTTGCATTGTAATATTTCAGATTGTATAAGTTATTTATCCCTCTTATTTTACAAGGTGAGATTCTATAATTGTAATACTTATGTACTATTGTCTCATTCTAGGAATGAGTGATGTAACTATTGGATTATGTAAATGAATATGAAATTGTATCTTGGATGTATATCTTATTATGTTATGTGGTATCTTTACGTTGTATGATGTTTATTTCATAAAGTATTTAATGCTATGGCTATATGTAATATGTTTGTGTGGGTTTTAGTAATCCCAACCTTGTAGCCTTAGAGGTTGTTGTTAATTAGTAAGTGAATGTGTATGTTAATTGCACTTTAAAAAAATAAAAATTGGTTCACTTTAATCGTTAATTACAACTTCCTTTTAGGGTTACTTGGCAAGGCATTACATTGACTAACTCTGATTTTTTGAATTTTCATTGCCACTTAAGGGCATGTTATTTCCATGATGATCTTGCACATACCCATGCATCTATCTCATCTCGCTTTCACCTACAATAATCAATCATCATCTTCATCCTTTGGTAAGTCAATCAAAAACAAGTCTACCAGGTTCAAAAGTGAACACCTAATCATCAAAGTCTCAAGTCTAGGTCAGTAAGTCAACAAGTTAATCAACTCAGAGTATGAATATCTTATTATCCAATCAAAATTTCATCATCACCTGATCACAACATGTCCTAGGATGCATCCTTCCTACAATGGACATCAACATCAGGCATCACTGTAGTTTAGTCTTGGCTAGTGGTACGAAGAACATTAGCTTGTTTGTTTACTTTATCTTGGTCTTGTTGACTTATCTTATTTTGTGCTCATTCCAAGGACCTCTTGATGATACCTAATAAAAATGGTTTAGAGAGAAAGGAATGGGGAAATGATCATTATATTTTTATCTATTATTCTTGTTGGATATCCTTGTAAAATATCTTCATCATGCATGCTTCGTTTTGTTTGTAGGGAGGATGTTTTAGGTATCTTGTTGACCACATAAGAAGGCTTGCCTTTTTATGTTCTAGTCCAAGATGTCTAGAATATCTAAACTGCATTATGAATAAGCTTTTTTTATGTCAAGTGTGAACAAGAATAATCCTATCTATTTGTTGAGTCAAAGTCCATAACACTAGGTGCAACACCATCCTGGTTCTCTATACCTTGATGCATCATTCCTACGTGTGTTATCAAACATAAGGAAATTTATGCTCTTTATTTCTCCCATCCCTAGATAGGCAATACATCATCATCTCTAATAAATTTGGCTTGTTGGACATCTGCATCTTCTTGGATTCAAGGGTTGATCCCTCTCATTCTTCTATCCTCATTCACACTAACATAGTATCATTTAATCAATGCATACATCCTGCATCTACACTCTCATCATGAATAATCACATCATATCATCATAGGACAACATCATCCATCTCATCCATCTCACATGCAATTCATCATCATTTAAGTTGTTTAGGATAATATAGATTTGTTATTCCAAGCATCTTACAAACATATCATCATTATTATCATATAGATCTGTTAGTCTAACCATCCATACATCCATTTTGAACCTCTTTGTCATGAGATTGACCTTAAATTGAACTTTTCGCTCAATCTCTCGAGGGGGCAATGTACTAGCATACTTCTTTCCATTGGAGCATCCAAAAATAAATAAATAAAATTCGATCTCGGTGAAATCATTCTTTTAACCAATGCAACAAGTACATTGCTTCAAAGAGGGGAAAAATTTAGACATGCAAAATTGACATCATACATTCCTCATATTTGCCCATCAATTAAATAGATCAAGTTTATTTGATTAATCTCCTAACTTATCTCTTTAATTAAATAAATCAAGTTTATTTAATTAATCTCCTAAATTCATCCGTTTAAATTAAATAATTTCATCTTATTTGATTTTACACTATCATCATCCTCTTTGATTAAATAAAACAAATCTTTATTTAATTAAATCTAAAATAATTTTCTTCTCATTTTGATTTATTTTAATCCTAAAATATAAGTCAAAAGTCAAAATCAGCTAATATTCATCTTAATTAATCAAAACATGATTAATGCTAATCAAAACCCATCACATCCTCTAGCTTTTGCCATTTGCACAATAAATCAATTTATTTGTTTTATTATTTCATCTAATTTCATTCAAAAAGGGCATCAAAATGAAATATTCTCAAATTTAAATTTTCCCTCCCAAATGTCTTGTCCTCCAACATGGCATTAGCTCCTCTTACATTGTCTCTTACATGTCTCCCACTTGGCATTTAAGACTCTTTCTTCTCCCTCCAACAGGCCATCTTTTGAATTTCAAATCTCCCTCTCTTTGGCACATTGATCAAAATATGCACAACCTTCATCCTCTCACATATTGAAAAGTGGCATCTTATCATTGGTTCATGTTTTGTCCCACATCCTCCATGTTTTGCATTCACCCATCCTTCTTGGTTATAAATAATGACCCTCTCTATTGATTTCATCCTGCACAACTTGATCCACAATCTCATGTATTTGCACTATCATCATCTTGGAATTCTTGCTTATCAGGGAGTGGGAAAGGGCATCATTTCCACATCATAAGGGGCACCACTCCCACTATGGGATAGGTTTTCACATGATTTTTAATGCTTTTATTTAACTTATTTGGTATTTTACTGTCTTATTAAGCATATTTAGCATGATGCAATATTTCATAGGGATGCTTAGATTGTTATTTTTTGTTTGATTTCTATGGAAAGGTTTGTCAAAAATGAACATTTTGCAGATTTAGCATCCATAACCACAAAGAAGACACTTCACAAAAATCAAGAAGGTTGCACTTTGAATAAAAAAGGTCACTCTTCCTAGGATATGTATGCTATCATTACTAAGAAGGGAACATTCAAACAATGAGTGGGGTACAATATGTCCCCCACTTGAAATGTCAACATACTTTCTATCTTAGCATTTTAAGTAGAAAGAGAGGAAGAGGGAATCCTTGAAAAGAATGCATATGTCCAGAAAATAGTAATCCTTTCCCCCCAAGCATAGAGATAAGTATAACCAAGGACTATCATGTTGCTACCTTGAAAAATACGGTTGCACCTACGATTGTACAACCATTCATGGAAATGAGAAAGACACATAAAGCTACCAATGTAGCATAGTGATGAGCAACATGATAGGATGAAAATCATAATTAATAAAAGGAATTAGGTGTTTCAACACAAAGAAGAGCTTCACATGCCTTAAGATGTTTAATTTGGTTACTTAAGTCTTGACATTCATTGGTTGAATGACCAAGTACTCGATGATATGCACAAAATGAGATATTTTGGTAGAATTTATTTCATGTTCTTGGATGTAGAGATATCAAGCAAGCTTGGAGAATCCTTGACAAGGTTCTCTCTTGATCAATAGAAGAATATGTTCCTTTATTTTGTGACATAGTTACTTATTTCTTACTAGAAGTTGTCAAACATACACAAGACTCTCTAGGTTTAAATTATGAGATATTTTAATCTCCCTTAAAGGAGGGTGTAAAATTTAATGAACTAAAAAAATAGAAAATAGGGTGTTTTATGGAAGGGGGTTCACCAAAATGATAATACAGAGACCCATTTTCCTTTATTTCATTAGGAAATGAGATCTCCACAATGAATTGAGTAACAACCCTTAGGTGAATCAGGTCAATGTGATAATCCTCAAATTTCCTTATGAATGAAGGATGGGGGTGAAGGTCCAACAACACTTTGGGGAGAAAAGCTCAAAATAGTATATCAACTCCAAAATGCAATCTAACACTTGAAAAAATAATATTAAACTCAATATCAATAGAACAAAAAACCAAATGCAAATCTGAGAAGGGTAGAGATGTGTTTACCAATCACCAAAAGTGAGTTTCTAAAGGCTGCCTAGGACTCATTCGCCCATGGGAGAATGGGTCTTTGCTCAAGGTTTTTCTACAACTATTGGGAGCCTCTAATATAGATCTATAGCTTCTGATTTGTCCAAGTTTCAATTTTGAAAAGTTAGAAATCATATTTGTAGGTTAGATTTTATGATTTTACAACAACTTTGACAACTTTGTAAATATTTTTCTTCAAAATAAATCTATAATCACACAAACAATAGAGAAAAATGTTTTTTTTGGGTGAATGGGGGTTTTCCTTGGTCAAACCCCATTTTGTTAATCAAACCTTGAATTGAAATAATGCATGAAAGAGGGAATGGAGAATGGAAAAAGTTATGTTACCACTCAAAAAACCCTTGAATGAAACCTTGAAAATAAAGATCTTAGGAAGTCTACAACTTACATGATATGGCTGAATTTTATGTGCATCTTGAAACATGAAAAATGCTTTGAATGCTTGAACTTGATCTTGAAACCTACATCATAATACGTTAGCTCCAAAAAGATGTATGATGCAAGAAAACTTTGACACGATGAATAGATCTTGATTACTGCAATAAATCTATTATATATCTTCTCTTGAATTCTCTTGATTGCTCTTGTGAAGTCACATAAAGATTCTAGCTTGAAAAATATAGGTGAAACTTAGAAAATAACCTTTTATTTATAGGTATGTATCCTTAATTTCCTGAAATTCATATATCACAAGCTGGCATTGAATTATGGATTTCAAGATGTTGAAATAATACCAAAAACATAATTTGAATTTAGGTCCAAAGGTCTAGGGAGGACCCATTCGCCCATGGGTGAATGGATCCCAAGTCCCTATTCCTGGAACACACATTTCTCAAGGTAAAGTTTTATGTTTAGGAATTAATTATCGTCTAGTTTCTTCTTTGCAAAATGTAATTTATTAGGCTTGTAAGTAAATAAAAGGGATAATTAAGTCATAATTAAGCTCAATTTAATTAAGAGGGCTTAAATAAGTGTGAAAATGTAAATGGTTATGTTTATCAGCACTAAATTAAGGCCTAAACAAGTGAAAAAATATAAAGAGATACATTTTTGTACACTATAACTAGCCCCCACTTTAGTGAGAGGATGACCCTATGACAAACTCACACTAAAGTAGACAATCAAGAGAGGTCCAATTGTATAATCATTTGAGGGATAAGATGACAAAGATCAAGGAGGGTGATCAAGCCCCCAAGATCTAATATCTCATAGAAAAAGAAACAAAGGCACAAGGAGACACATGCCTATGTTAAAAATGTATATATGTATGCAACAATGACAAGATAATCAACCATACAATGCCAAAGACTAGAAGAAAAATAAAATGAAAAAGGGGGAAAGGAAAAGGGGTGGATCAAGCCTCGAATGTCCAATACGGTGTGGAACATGCCTCTGTTTTTTGTCCAAAAAAATTTACAAGTGGAACTCATTCTCCACTATAAAAATAACAATGCACACTCACATGAGATAGTGAAATATATTTTCCACTAGGTGAGCCGCCAAGGGTGGAAAATGAGAGAATATTATTAGGCTCCCATACCATACCAAAGTTATACATCCAATAAATTTAATAGGGAAACACATAATATGAACTTTGAGTTTCATAAGGATTAGCAAGTTGTATTATGCTAAACACTTATGAACAAAGAAGGATCCACATGCAATCGAAGTGTGTTATGCTTGGTGGTGATGAAAAATGGTTGTATATTTTAGCTTCACAAGGTTAGCTAGCTACTTTATGATAAACACTTATGAACAAAATTTAAGTAGAATAATACATGTTGAAAGGGATTTTTCTTAGCTAGTGTAAGGTCTTCTCTTAGGGAACATTGTGCCTAATGTGTCCAAGAGAGGACAAGTCCTGGATAAAAGATTCCTAACTTATGGAATGAAATGCATAGTATCACCACTAAGACAAAATTTGTATGCTAGGAAATGTCACACTCTTGGAGGATATCAAACCTAATGACACTACCAAGAAGAAAACACATCATGTGAAGTAAGAAGACCACATTATGAAACATAAGATATAGTCCAAGATCTACAAAATGATAATGCCAATGTGTGACCCCACTTTAAAGAAACTCCTAAACACCATTGTATTAGTAATTACCTTAAAGTACAAAATGATAAATGCTAAACAAGACATGAGAGCTTATTTGGAAAGCCCTATTTCAAGCATATGTTTCCAAATGAAGCTATGTCATGAAAAAGGGGGTGCCCCCAAAATGAAATCCAAAAATCACACATAAGGGATCCATGGATTTGAGGTCAACGTATGTCTCTGCTACAATGATAGTATAGAGTTTGGAAATGTCATCATTCCCCAAATAACTCATGGAATATGAATAATGACACATAGAGAGTGAAAACAAAGAAAAAGATTTTGGGTCAAAATGGAAGAGACCTAAAATGTCTTGAAGCCTTGCATCTTCCCTAAAAGGAAAACACAAGTCAAAATAAAAGATAAAAGGTTTACCAGATATAGAAGAATGAAGGTACAAATAGAGGAATGAACATGAAGAAGCATCAAATAGAACAGTACAAGGGATCACATTATGCACATGCAATCACATAAAAACATGAAAAATAAAATAAGAAAAGACTAATAAGGCACGTGCAAGTCAACTTATAGCAAGTTGTCCACATCCCGATCTTGTTCATCGTGTGTGGAAGGTGAATAACTAGCCAAAGGGAAAACATCAAGTGTCAAACTAGGACAATCACCAAGTCCAACATGTGGTGAATCAATCTTTGTACAAGGATCATCATGATTATTTTCATTTAAGCTCATGGAAGAGGAAACAATAAATTTAACTCTTTATACACTTCCTCATCAATCTTTCCAATTTCATAATCATTATCTAAGTTTATCATAATATCCCTAGAAGATTCTTATTCTTGTTGTGTTTGAGATATATGATTTTCTTGTTTTAGTGAAGGTGGAGAATCATCATGCATTGCTTGAGGTACGTTTGGATTTTGATTTTCTATGTTATTTTCTTCTTTTGATTCTAATAAATGAGCTATAGTACAATGTATATGCCTATTCTCTCTAGTATTTTGGTTTCATTTCATTTATTTTTCGAGTTGTGATTGTGTAGGAGTGGGTTTATCAACCAAAGGTTTCTTTTCTCCCCTTAAGAGAGTGTTATCCTAAAATTTAGCTATGCTCAATTAGTGGGATAGCCCCTATGAAACTTTTCTATTTCATAGCTCATGAACTCTAGGCACATAAAATGAGGTGAATTTCATTGGTCCTCATGCATGGTCCCCCATCCTTGAAAAGTCATTCCAAGAATTAACCTTTGTTGGTACATCAAAATTTGCATTTTAAACCAAGTTATCAAAATTCAATTTTGGGAGTTAGAAATTTTTTAGCACTTACACGAACATTGATTTTTAGTGGCCCTGCAAGTCAAACTGAAAAAAATTAAAAAGTTACAAAAGCTCAAAAATTCAATGCCCTTGCATATTGTCTTGTGCCTTATCCATTTATTGGCACATGTAGTGTGAGGATTTTTTTGAGTTGGTGCACTTGGAGTGTTGGGGTTTTTTAGAGTTGGTGCACATGCAGTGTCTATCATTTTTTGAGTTTGTGCACATGTAGTGTCACAAAATATTAGAACACTTGCACATAGAGTTTTGGGAAAATTTTGAGACTGCATATTTTCCATTTTTTTTTGTCATGTACCTTAGCAATTTCCTTGCACATGTAGTATTAGGAAAATTTTGAAACACTGCATATTTTTATGCAGTAGCTCAAAAATTCAATGCCCTTGCATCCAAGTTCCTAAGTCACATGTAGTAGCTCAAAAATTTAGCACCCTTGCATATTTTCATGCAGTAGTTCAAAAATTCAGCACCTCTACACATTTTTATGCAATGTAGGGGTTTTTCTCCACCTTTGCATATTTTCATGCAGTAGCTCAAAAATTTAGCACCCTTGCATATTTTCATGCAATAGATCAAAAATTCAATGCCCTTGCATATTTTCATGCAGTAGCTCATAAATTCAATGCCTCTGCATATTTTCATGCAATCTCGAGGTTTTCTCCACCTATGCATATTTTTATGTAGTAGCTCAAAAATTCAATGCCCTTGCATCTAAAGTTAAATATCCCATGTAATAGCCCAAGATTTATCCACCTTTACATCCAATATGCAGTATCTCAAAAATTTTGAGCCATTACATTTGAAGTATAATACCCTATGCAAGAGCTCATTTTTTCTCCACCTTTGCATTTTAATTACCAAAGAAGATGCAATCACTCAAAAATTTTCGACTAGTGCTTAAAACCTTGTTTTTCTCATGACATTTTGATCTTTTGTGTCCAGACTCTTGAGTAGTTTTTATTGATTTCTTTCTTGTCATTGAGCAAGAAAGCCATGAAATGCAACTAGAATTTTTTTCTCACCAAATTAGTTGTCTAAGAATATACATCCATGGTTTAGAAGGAGTTTGAAGAAAAAGGCTTCTCAGTAGCTTCAATGGACAAAATGATGGATATTCAACCGACTCTAGATAATTTGAAAGTCATTAGGCACTAGAAAGCATGCAAAACTATCAAGGGCTCAGTCACACGAGTTATTACCATCTCAAACATACCATAGGTCCCAATGATAAATAAGTTCAAGCAATCTTGAAGAAATATGAAGACTTCTTGGAGAAGGATGGTGGAGAAAGTTGAATGTGCCTTGATTTTCACATGCATTATGTAAATAGGAATTGACATTTTTACATGTGAATTTGTATTGATGCAACTACATGTAAAAATAACACAAGTCCTAAGTCAAAAAGGACTATGTCGTTGAATAAGTCAATTGAGTTAGGATTTTTTCTAGAATAACTCTTAGCTTTCATCTATAAATATGAGAGAGCTCTCTTGTATTGAGTACCTCTAATCTATTGCAACAAAGTGTTGCCAAATTGTAAAGAAACTTTGAGACTTTATATTCGAATTGTGATACTAAATTCAATCAATAAAGAAGGCGAATTTGGATACCAGACTTTATTTTGGGATCAAACTCAAATGAATGTGAATTTTCTTATGTCTTTAATATTAATTTATCTTATTATATGATTGGGTTAGTGGTACTTTATTTATTGTGATTAAAGGGCGTTCAAGCTAGTTTATATATACTTTGTGCTATGTCATTTACATGGGATTGTGTATGTGTTGAGGATATCTTTTTGGTGAATGATCTTCAAGGAATTTTGATTTAAATTATTCATTTTATTTGTGGATCTATTTGTGGCATAGGTTTAACGACTTTGCACTTCAATTTGCATCACTAGTTATTGAAGAAATCATTATTGAAGACAACAATAAGACTTTGTTCTTTTGTTGGTTTTTCGGTTACGAATATTTTTATTGTGATGGTATTCTTAGATTATGCTTTGAAAAAATAAGAATATTAGGAATTAATTATTTAGTTATTACTTAGAGTTGTAGAGCATCACAAAGTATAATGTGGAACATTGTAAACATATTCCCTAAAAGAAGAGAGAATTATGAATGTAACACACCCCCATGATTTAAATATTATAAATATTGTAAAGTTCAGAATAGTTTACTTTCATTACAATAAGTAGTAAAAAGGGAGCATCCCCTTTCCAAGAGGAGATATTTTATATCATAACAATTATGGCTAAAATTCAAGTTATGTAATTCATAAAGGCATTACATAATTTTCACCCAATAGGGAGGAACGAAAGGAACCATCGAAGGTTATTCAACCATTTTCTCTTTAGCTTTATAAACTTGTTTAATTTTAGGAGGCACAACGAGACTTATTTGGTTATCTCATGGTCTCTTATAGGAAATGGATGGAGTATTTACTATATTTTTTTCTTGGTTACTTGGAAGAGATTTTTCTTCAATCATTGTCTCATCAAGGATAGGAGGCTCAATCGTGGGTTAAGGCATATTGCTAAGGGATAATTCTGTTATGCACTTTTCCTTAAACTTTTGATATTATTTGAAAAATAAGTCTTCACAAGGACTAATAGGTTCTATAGGTTTGTGCCAAAATAAATCTAATGATAAATTCCCATGGGATGACACATGATTAAAGCCACTATGGTGCACTATAAAGATCTCATTACCAAATAGAAACTTTAAACATTTATTCACACCCGATGGGACTTAATTCATGGAGTGAATCCATGGATAGCCTAACTTCACATGAAATTGGTCCAACAACGGGATGGAAAATAATACACTTAATGTTTTTGGTCTAAATTTTAGAGAAAGAGTTATCAAACCTATCATAGAGCAAGCAAAACCATTATGCATTTTAATCCATTCTTTCATTTTTTCATAAGTATCTTGATAAAGCTCATGCACAAATAAGGATTATTTAGTGATCACATTCTCTACACAAACGAGATCAATTAATATCTCATTAGTAGGATTGTCATTGATTATTCTAGCTATGTAAAGAGGACCATCGAGTGCATGCTTAATTATCTCATGTTGTGAGAAAGAAATGTCAAGCAACATTTTAGTTAGGACCTTATGAGGTTGAACTTTAATAAGTCCAATCATAATGTCCATTTCTTTTGTGATTTCATCATTTGTGTCAACATTCATCACATCATTATATGTTTCAGTAGATTTGACAGAGGAAATGTTATGATTTAGCATAGGATTAGTAAAGATTTTAAAATTTTGATTAAGAGGGGCTACAAACTTATTACCTTGATCATTAACACCTCCAATTTGAATATGATTAAAATCAATGAGGTATTGTACAAGATGTTTAATATGCTTGCAATATTCTATATAATGTCCATTTTTTTGGTGAAAATGGCAATAAGAATTATGTCTATAGTTAGGAGGTAAAGGCTTAGTAGGATCAAGAGCTCTAACAAGATGTAAGGAAAGTAGTTTCTTGTTTAAGAGTTTAGCATGATATTATGAAGGGTATCAAGTAGAGGGGTGAATTTTTTATTTCTATCTCAAAATGTGTATGGATTTTCCATCTTTATAGCAGCCACTTAGTTATCAACATGTTGAGTTGGTTGAAGGGGATTATGTTGTAAAAGGCCCTTATTTTTTTTCTTAAATGGTTGATAGTTGTTATGAGGCATGGATTCAAATGTTTTGGGATGGATAGAGGGAGTTTTCACTTCATGAATACTAACCAAATTTTGGTAATCATGAAGGGTAGTACACAACTATGTGAAGGGGTGAAATTTAAACATCTCAAGTCTAGCTTGGATTTTTTTTTGAAAATTGGAAATAAATATTCTTTGAAGGTCAGCATTGGGAATCTAAATGTTTATTTTTGAGTAAAGTAATTGGTATCATGTTATGAAATCAATGACCTTTTCCTCATCATTTTTTTGACATGTCATTAAATAAGCTAAGTTCATCTAATTAACTATATGTATTTTAAAGTGATTGTAGAAGGCATCAATAAATTCATTGAATGAACTTATTGAATTATTTGGTAAGGATAAAAACCATTCCAAAGAAGTATCCTTCAAAGATATAGGGAAGACTTTTCCCAAGAGATTTTCCTGAAAAAATGAAGTCACTACAGAGGGTTGTATATTTAGAAACATGGATAACAATATCTCCTTTCCCACCGTATTTCTCAAATCTAGGAATCTCTATTCCTTGTGGAATTTTTGTTCTCAACATCTCTAAGGATATGTGGTTTTATTTGACATATTGTGAAGGTTGGACATTTTTATTTTGACTTAATCTAGTAATTTTTTGTTGGAGGGATGAAACATTTTGAAAGAGTGTGTTTAGGACACAATCATTATTAATTTTGTGAATTTAGTGTAGAAAATTGTACACTCTTGAAAGTGATGCAATTTAACACTTAATTTGGACCTATTTTGACACCCTTGCATTAATTACCCTTTAATATCATCATTAATAGGCTCCTAAGACCCATTATCTTGGATCTTTAGGCTTATTTAATCTAAAAACATGACAAAATCACTTAAAACATCAAAATCTTGAAAACCCACCTCAAAAAGCTAAGGTGGGACTCATTCACCACCTTGGGTGCATGAGTCCCCTTAGGTGGGACCCATCCACCAAGAGTGGTGAATGAGTCCCATTTGGGGTCTTTTTCAAATTTGAGCGGGAAATTCACCATTTTAATTACACTTTTTGGTGGATGTCGACCTTTGAGATCTAGATAACGGTTAATTAGGTGTTAATACCTATATAAAAAAGTTTCTTCATCACTTTTTTCATATACCTAATATGTGCAAGTATTCTCAAGAGAAATTTTCAATATCTAGGTATCCAAGAGTCTTCACAAGAGCATTCAAGAGCAAGTGATAAACAAAGTTGAAGCTTGGGAGTAGCATTAAAGTGTTTTTGTAGGTATTAAAGATCACTTTTATTCAAGATATAGAATTTTCAAGGGTTAATCATTGTTTTCTATAGTGAATCATGATGGATTCTAGGTTGGGGAGATGCAACTAGCCATCAAGCCAAACCTAAAGACTTATTTCCTAAGAAATTATATCCTCTATTATCACTCTACTTTGAGCCTAAGAAATGCTTAAGAATCATTAGGGATTGTTGGTGGTGATTATATATCTCTCCAAGTGAGTCATTCATCTTCATATTTCCATTCTTGTATCATATTATTGGACTTTAGAATAGGATTGCATCGTGTTTTAGATTTATTAGTCTTAGAATCACTTAAGGATAGGGTTTCCATGCACATTTCATCATTTCTATCAAGTTTTAATTACCAAACTAGGGGTTCGACCAAGGAAAGCCCCTTTATTATCAAATCAAGTTTATTTATTTTTTCTAGGTCTTTCTGTAGATTCAGATTCAAAAATCAAGTTGGAAGGAAAGAGAAGGTGTTGAGGTGCAAATAAAAACTTTAATTTAAAAAAAATCCAGAACAGGATTGATTCACCAAGAGTGGCAAATGAGTCTCACTATAGGTTTTTGCCAAATCTATTTATAGATTGAGATACCCTTTTCTAAAAATCTAGATCTGGGACTAATTCACCTAGATTGGTAAATGAGTCCCAGTTGGTCAAAAAGTAAACTTTTCTAGTGTTTTAGAGCTACAATCAGTCATTTCTAAATTCTAGCTACAGAATATTTATCTTATTGCTTTTTAGTTCTATTTTACTTGCATTTATAGGTCATTTAGTAGGTCATTGCATTAAATTAGCATTTTTTATTCTATCTTACATTTCATTATCTTTTCCAAGTCTAACCTTAGTGGTGAACCCCTTATTAGATCATATTCAACCCCTAGAATACCCTCTTGCAAGATCTCTTTCTCATTTGTATTGAGATCTCAAGGGTTTGTTCTTGAGTTTACATGAAAATTGTCCTCCTAGGTCCTAAACCCTAAGAGAGAAGAACCTGACAATTTTATTCCTTTCATTTTGGTGAACCTACATTTAGAACATCATAATTCTTATTTGGAGTGCATTATCATCCTATATTTGGATTGCATTAGGATGTGCATTGGTTAATTTTTATTCTAGGGTTTCAAATTGTGCATTAGTGAACGATCATATAGATTGCATTTTTGCATCTAATTTCATTAAAAATTATTCAAAATCTACATTTGCATCTGAAATATAGATCATAAAACATAAAAATCATAAAATTCAATTGAAAGTTTTTGAAATTTTTGAAAATAACCCCTACTAGGACTCACTCGCCACCTTGGGTGAATTAGTCCCTCTAAATATTCTGAATTGTGTTTTATAGAGTTAAATTTTCAATTTTTAAGCTTATGTTTACTATTATTTCTTTTCTATTTTAATTTTCCTACTTTCTATTACATTAAAATCATTAGAAGTAGTATAATTTACATTCATTGCAATTGTGGATAGCATTAGATTCTTGCGCTTTCCATTTTCAAAATTTAGATTAGATTAAATTGGACATAGATCAGAAAACAAGACCCAAAACCTAAGCCACTTGGAGAAAGTATAGTTATTTGACTATGTCAAATCTCTCTCTCCAAGTTAACCTAAACCTCAAGACTTTTAGTAGTGATGACTTTGACATGTTAAATGAAGCCCTTGAGGATTCATCTCACAAAGTTCATCCACTAAGGCTTGTAATGAAAAACCAAAACCAAGAGAAGTTAATGTGATTCAACCTCAACTCATCCTTTATCCACCTTCACACAAAGAACAACCTAAACACAACCTTGAATTTACTTTTTACCCACCTAAGAGAAATGTTTTGCAGCAATCAAGTAATAATATCATTTCTCATACATACAACACTTGAAACAATCTTCAACCAATGCAACCAACTCCAACAACCTTACCTTTGCCTAATGCCATTTTTCCTAGTGCTCCTCGTTTAACTTTACATAGTGGGAAGGCGTATGATCTTCTTGAACAACTTAAAAATACTCTTGCAAATATATACTTATGGGACTTAATTTTGAATTCACCTATCTATCACATTATGCTTCAAACATCCTTAAAACAAGTAGTGGTTCCTCCTGGTACAAATGCAAATGATGTAGTAGCTCTAATACAAGGAATGAATACATTCAATGTAGACATTAGATTTCATCAACATGAGCTACCTCCTTTGGAATTGAGAAAGAAAACTGCTGCCTTCATGATAATAGCCAAATTCAATAGAATAGGAATAAAAATGACCCTTGTTGATAATGTCTCAACCCTTAATGTGTGCAATGTGAAACTTCTAGATAAGTTGCACATAGATAAATAAAAAATAGAACCTGACTCCTTATCGATTCGAGGATTTGACAGTGTGGGAAAACAACTACTCAGTGTGATTACTTTACCTATTGCAATCAGAAAGGCTACCTTACAATTGCCTATTCATGCTATGCCTCATGATCTTTCATACAATATTCTTTTGGGAAGGCCATTAATTCATGAGATGCATGTGGTACCTTTGACTCTTCATCATATAATGAAATATGTCTATAACAACAAGGTATACCAAGTTGAAATAGACCTCAAGCTTGAAATTTTCTTACAATTTGAAAAAGGAACAAAAATTACTCTAAGCACATTGATTCCAACATCCAACATAGAACCCATAGAAGAAGACAAACAAGAAATGGAAATAGTGTCAAAGTTATGAGACAATGATTGGGGTTCCCTAGAGTTCACACCCTCATTTATGGGAGAATACATAATCAAAAGGAAAGAAGATGAAAATAAAAAGTAACCAATGGTCATGTCAACTGAGAACTCAGAAGAAAATTTAGAATCATCTACCTCATCCACTCTTGAAGAAGATACAAACTATACAACAAACTTTGATGAGATAGATTATCAATAGCCACAAAAATCGAAAGAAATGGTAAAACTTTATGGGAGAGGTTATGAACTTAGGAAACAATTGGGTTATAGTTGTAAAGGATGTGGAAAAAAAGAACAAGGTATATGTGTTCCCATAGAGGACAACACGCAAGAAACAAAAAATGGTTTGGGGTATTTCCCTTCTAAGATTCTGCAAGCAACAAAGAGACCATCGTTAAACATCAACACCATCATGTGCAAACCAAAAATCAATCTCACCTTGAAACATCCTAGATTATTTGATATGGATTCAAAACCATGATGAGAATACTTTGAGTATGATGAAGCATTGAAGAAAATGCTAGGATTCTATGACAAACCATCCACTACTCCTCAAAGGAAAAAGGTTGCATGCACTATGATTAGCACCAAATAAAAAGATGCAAAAGAGGAAAGTAATGAGACATATATGAATAAAGAGGAATACAACCCTGAATTTCCAAATCCAAGTGCACTTCCTCTATGAGATAAAATTGACATACCAATGGACATCAATGATAAGGATAAAGTTATTAAGATAGGAAAGTCACTTGATGATGAAGAACAAAAGGATCACACAATGTTACTCCATGAATTTCCCAAAAATTTTACTTGGAAATATTTAGATATGTTACGAATTGATGCCAGAATAGTGACACACACCATAGTCATTGCTGAAAATGCTAAACTAGTGAGACAAAAGATACAAAAGATGAATACTAAGATAGCCTTACTAGTTAAAGGAGAAATCGAAAAACTCTTTGAGGCTAGTTTCCTAAGACCTGTAGATTATTCTCCTTGGATCTCAAATATTATCATAGTCACACAACCCGACAATTGTATTAGGATTTTTACAATTTTTTGTGATTTGAATAAAGCATCTCTAAATGATGACCTTCCACTTCCTAATATTGGCATGATAGTGGACTCGATTGTGGGACATGCTTTGTTGTCATTCTTGGATGGATTTTTTGGTTACAATCAAATATTTATCAACCCTTAAGATCAGTATAAAATAGCATTTACAACACTTTGGGGAACATTTTGTTGGTTCATGATGCCTTTTGGATTGAAGAATGTAGGCACAACATATCAATGAGCTTTGACATTAATATTTCACGATTACATACATAATATTTTGGAGGACTATGTTGATGATATTCTAGCCAAATCTTTAACAATACAAGACAATGTCAATGTCCTTTAGAAAATATTGGAGCGAATGCAAAAATACAACATGAGGTTGAATCCGAAAAAGTGTTTCTTTAGTGTAGATAGTGGAAAACTTCTAGGTTTTACCATATCCCATAGAGGCATCGATGTGGATACGATGAAAATTGATGCTATAGTTAATATGCCACCTTTTCAATTGTGCACATTACAAGGAAGAATTCAAGCTATCTGTCATTTTGTAGCATATTGAGCTAATCGAACATTACCATTTACACATCTCAAAAAGGATGTGCACTTTGATTGGAACGAGGATTGTAAACAACCTTTTTAGGGTTTGAAGGAGTATCTTGAAACTCCACCTATTTTACAACCCACTATGCAAAACAATCCACTCATCCTTTACATAACCACATCAACCCATGCTCTCGCAACATTATTGGCTCAACAAGATGAAAGTGGTAGACAGTATCCCATTTATTACATTAGATGAACTTTGATTGATTATGAGAAACAATACACAACAATAGAAAAACAATGTTTGGCTCTTGTATGCACTACAAGTAAACTGAGACATTACTTACTGAGTTTGGAAATACACGTGA
Organism: Sequoiadendron giganteum; assembly: GCA_007115665.2. Classification (NCBI taxonomy): domain Eukaryota; kingdom Viridiplantae; phylum Streptophyta; class Pinopsida; order Cupressales; family Cupressaceae; genus Sequoiadendron; species Sequoiadendron giganteum. The sequence continues at coordinate 304,390,828 of CM021102.1, forward strand.
TGACAAAATTTGACCCTCTAAAACATCTTTTCAATAAAATAGATTTTTCAGCCTGCTTGGCTAAATGGGTTATGTTGTTAATAGAGTTTGACCTTAAGTTTGTTTCACAAATAGAAATTAGAAGACAAGCCTTAACCGACTACTTAGTTGGTGCTCCTTCACCCATAACATTACCTAATGTCAAAACATTTCTTGATGAGAATGTTTGGACTATTCAAAAAGATGACAAAGCATGGGAATTATAATTTTATAGATTTAAGTGTAGAACAAGCTCCAGTGTTGGGGTTATAATATTTATGTCCCCAAGAAATCCTATTCCCTTATTATACCACCTAAACTTCCTATGCACCAACAACACGGAAGAATATGAAGCATTAATTGTTGGGTTACACATTATTTTATCTTTGGGAGTTTGAAATATCAAGACATTTGGTGATTCACAATTAGTCATTGAGAAAATAAATGGAACGTATCCAGAAAATGATGACAAATGATCGAAATACAAGGATCTCACAATGAATTTTTTAGAGAATTCTGAATCATTTACTATTGACAACATCGCACAAATGGATAATCAGCATGTAGATGTCATGGCAAGTGTCGATTTTATTATATCACCTCAAGATCATTCAAAATATTTCACTTTTATTGTTCATCAAATTATGAAATAATCAATTAAGTCCAAAATCAAAGATGTATTAATAAAAACTATGAAAAGCTCTAAGGAATGGTATTCACCAATATTTAATTATTTAAAAGATGGTACCTTTCCTGAGATTAGAACTAAATATACTTGAGATCGTCTTCGCAAGCTTGCAACTAAGTATATCATTCTTGCTGAAATATTATATAGAAGATCCTTTAATGGCCTTTTACTTAGATGTCTCAAAGAATCTGAAATCCAAATAACACTCGAAGAGGCTCAGGTAGGTGCCTATAGAGGTCATTTTGGAGGAAGATCAATAGTTCAAAAAATCCTTCGCATGGGGTATTATTGGAGACATATGGAATAAGATTGCTTCAGGATATGTTAAGAGATGTCACAAATGTGAAGAACATTGTAATTTGATTCATGCTCCTACTTCTGAGCTTCAGGCCCAAATTCCTATTTGGTGATTCTTAGTATGGGGACTAGATCTAATTGGAAAAATATCACCACCTTCCTCTATTGGACATACCTTTATAATCATCGTGACAAATTATTTCAAAAAATGGGTAGAAGCTAGTCCTCTTTGATCAATGACTGCTGATGTACAATGCCATTTCATATTGGAACACATTATTGCTCGCTTTGGACTTCCTTCCATATTGATTTTAGACAATGGGACACCATTTAAGAATAATGATGTGAAGAAATTCATAGAAAGCTTTAATATCCAGAATCGCTTTTCAACACCTTATTACCTACAATCTAATGGCCAAGTTGAATTAAATAATAAGACTCTTGAACAAATCCTAAGGAAGATAGTAAACAAGCACAATAAGGATTGGCACACATAAATGACATATGTGTTATGGGCTTATCGTACTAGTATCAAGAAATACATTGGGAATACTCCCTATCACGTTATCTATGGTAGTGAGGCGATTATGCTCTTGGAGTTAGAAATCCCTACATTAAGGATTTATCTTCAAGGAATTATTGATGACAACACTTGTAGAGAAAAATGGTTGCACCAACTTGAGATACTTGACGAACAACACATTAATGCTCTTGAGCATCTCCAAACTTATAGTAGAACATTACAACATAGTTATAGTGATCATGTCATCCCTTGTGTATTCAAAAAAGGTGATTTGGTCTTATTCAAAAATCAACGTAACATTAATGTTGACTCGACTGAAAAAGGGAAATTCAGTCCTAATTGGTTAGGACCTTACATAACTAATGAAATTTATGGATTTGGTGCATACATGTTAACAGAAATGGACAACACACCCCTCAAAGACCCTATTAATGCCACAAATCTGTGTCAGTATTATGTTTAATCCTCTTGAATAATATGATTATAAAGAAGTGGTGTTAGAGTTAGTTGATAATACTCTATGTACTCTCGTGTTGCTTCATTCTTGACAAATAATTATTTGTGTTTCTTGAATACTAAAGTGATTATTTAATTCATTATAAGTGATTACTTTAGGTTTCATGCTATTCAACTTCATCTTGTGTGCTATATTAGATTAGATCCTTATATGCATTTAATTTTCATAGGTGCATTTAATTTAGCATAACATACTTAATCACAAATGTGTCATCTAAAAGAAACTAGAATGAGCTTTAATTAGATCACATAAAACATGTTAAATCATGGAGACATTCATTAAATAGTCTTACAAATTTTATTTAATTAATCACATTGTCATTTAATATTTAACACAAACACAAGTAAAAAAACATAAAATGCTCATATATATATCAAATTTTTGTGTACATTTCATTAATATATAAAATGCTATTGAGGTCTGTGACTACTAGAGCCCTTGAGATCTGATTCTTGCATCTGTCTAGAGGCAGTCTTTTGGGAGACGGTGGTATGCGATTGTGATCGTGAGCCACCAAGTGCACTGAGAGAAAACTATAAACTTTACACCTCTGCAAGTGCTTCCCACTCCTCCCCTACTATCTGATCTCTCTCTTCCTGAAGTCTGGCTACCTCAGACTATAGTCTCTTGAAATTTTTTGGGGTTCGAGTGTTAGCACACAATGATCTACTGAGATGGGGGGTGAATCAGTAGATATTAAAACCTTTTTGTTCTTAAAAAAAAAACTTTTGCAGATTCAACCTTAAACTCAAATGTGTAGATTGAAATAATAATAGATATAATAACCACAAGCACAAGAGAGATCAACACATAACACTAGATATACATGGAAATACCAAGATAGGAAAAAAAACATGGCAAGAAATGCTACTAGGATCTACTATCCTAATCCAACCTCACAAGCATTAAAGTTTAGTTATAATGTCTAGGGATACAACTCCAAGGAAGCTTCAACTCCCTATTTCAAAAGCAACAACTTGAAGGATGCTACAACACCCTGATCTGAGCTACAACTCAGTGAAAATGGAGGCTACAACCTCTTGCAGAATTACAAGTTCAAATATGCATATGACTGGTTCTAGATAAACCTGAGATGCATCAGTACATATAATACAATGTCGCACTTATTGCAACTTACAATATGTTGATGTAGCTATACTCTCAGCAACACATACTTCTATTCTTCACTATCCTTTATTCTGCACTCTCTTCTCTACCATATTATCAGTTGTACATTTTTTTGTTTAGCACTATGTGCACACGCTTACCTCACACTCTTGTAGACTCAACCATATATACAATACTTGATTGTCCTCGTCCTTTACCAACCTGCAATTATTACCTCAAGATCAATTACATAAGCTAGATCAGCCCTCACATCCTATTAGGGTTTCCTTCTCTTGCAAAACTCACCAGCAAGATACTTCTACATCGAGCCACACAACATTTATTTTTGATACAGAGAATTTTCTTTTTTCCTCTTTATCAAACCCAAAAATCCAATTGTGCATTTAATGTATTCTCTTGCCAATATGATCTGATTTGATCTCAATGACCTTTCCAATCTGTTCCATCACCTAGCTGATCAAATATTCACTAACATTGGTCATAGATGTAGTTGGACCAATTAATTCCTTCCTCTATGTCGTTTATGAGTCGAAACCCTAGTTCACACTGTCATAGCCATTGTAGATCTTTATCTTTGAATCAAGGTCGTTAATCTCCTTCTTTGTGCCATGATCCTACGCTTTCCATTCGTTGTCGCATCTTTGAAACACAACCATCCGATAAACAGTTGTTTAAAAATATGACATTGATCTCATCCTTCATAGCCATCGCATATCGTCAAAACACTTAGAGCAATAACATCCATTTCTGCAATGTAGTGATCACCATTGGATCACTTTCTTTTAATCTCCATCGTTCATCGCATATCACTGATATGCTATGAGTATCACCATTCCTTTAGTGATTCCCTCTGACATAATTCTCTTCTAACATCGCTCATCACTGAAATCTTGACATCCTTTGATCTCTTTACCATGATGAATTAAGACCCTGTGATGCAGTTTCATCCATTTTATGTTCTTTATTTCAATCTTGTCCACATCATCACCACACAACTCACAACAATGATGTGAGTTGATATACCAAGCAATCGATCTTTGCCACTTGTTGACCCTTGACACAATATGTCATCGTCACCACATGTCATGTTTCACTTGTCATTTTCTGCCACCTTCCATCCTATAATTCAATATTTCTTTATAGCCTCTTTCCTATCAGAAGATCGAGTGACTGATAATTTTCAAGGATGGAACCATTTAGGTGTGTGCAATATTATCCTAAAACTATGATCATTCAATATTATGGACTTGTGTGGACCCCCTTTGACAGACTCCAAAATATTGACTAGTATCAGAAGTTGGACTATTGAGTGATCAAGGAATTGAGTTAAAATTAGGTTTGGATCCCACAAGATATTATAGGCTAAAACTGTAACTAAGGTGAATTTTTTATAACATAAAGGATGGGGCACTTTTTATGCAACAAAGACTTGAATGCTAAATACCATCGGGCCATTGGGACCATCAGACCATCATGAATCTATAGCTTGTTCACCCTTTTGATATCATTGAAAACAATAGTGCAAAATCTCCCCCTTTGTCATTGATGGAAAAACTCTAACTGTTTGATCAAGCACCACTGAACTCTACACCAGTTTTTTGTTCAATTAGGCATCATTAAAATCTGCACCAATTTGATTAACACACTATAACACTGGAACTCCCCTTATGATATACATCTCATCTCTTCTATGTATCATCGAATTTATCCCCCTTTAACATCAATGGAAAAGGGTACACTCCCCCTGAAGAAACGCTCCAATTTTGAACTCTGCAACCATCAAGTCGTTAGAAATGCTCCAATTTTAAACTCAGTAATTGACATGACTTGATCACATTAATCTTAACCAAGGTTGAATAAATGATCAATGAATCTCCCCCTAGATGCATGCCCTATCATTAGACTTTAGGGTATGTGCAGGATCATCATGGAAAAAATAGGCCCTTAAGTGGCGATGAAAATTCAGAAAATCAGAGTTAGGAAACTTGACATAAAAATTTGAATAATTTATCTATATTATTTCAAAAATATGTAAGAATATAATATGTAGAAAATTGAATGCAGTTTCTAAACTACTAGGTTTATTTTTAAAATTAAAAAAATCTATTTGGTGAAAATTTGAAATTTCAATGCAGTAGTACTTAAATTTCAGGGAAAAAAAAGAAGTAGGTGTCTATCTGACCACCCTAACCACAATAAAATGATAATATATTTTATAATATTTTAGATATATTAGTAGAGGACTCATGTCCTAATGTGATGCATATATTTTTGTAATTTGTTTCCAAGTAAATAATTAATTATGAATTTCTTATTACAAATTTTAAAAAATATAAAAAATCGTATGTCTGACCACCTTAACTGGGTCAAAACTTAATGAAATTCATTTTTTTTAATCATATATTATGTGAAGCATATAATATGATGCATGTTTTAGATTCAAACAATGTGATACCATTTCAAAGCTATATATGTTTTTCAATCAACCTATCAATCAATATATTAGTTGTAATTTAAATAGAAAATGGATAATAATTATTTATTAAATTCAAAGTAAAGCATAATTTATATTGGTGGAAATCTGAGAATTTCCTTTAAAAACCCTTTTCATTTCAGGGTAAAAAAAGAGTCATCAACCACATGGACCATCATATCACTTACATATCGCCACTTTTTGGCCCATCATGATCCTGCACATACCCTTTAGTAATATGAGGTGGGGGAAACTACTCCCAACTTCTACCTCAAGTATTCAAACTACTCTGTAGGAAGGGGTTTTGTAAATATATTAGCCACTTGTTCCGTGATCGGAACATATTCCATGCTAACTTCCTTATCTGCAACCTTTTCTCTCACGAAGTGATACTTGAATGATATATGCTTAATTATGGAGTGCATCACTGGATTCTTTGAGATATTAATGGCACTTGAATTATCAGAAAGAATCTAAATTCACTCATTGTACTCTACCTTGATGTCCTTTAATATGTGCTTCATCCATAAGACTTGAGTGCAACATGCAGCTGCTACAATATATTCTGCTTCTGCAGTGGAAAGAGTAATAGACTCTTGATTTTTTCTCATCCAGGAAACCAATTTGTTCCCCAAGAAGAATGCTCCTCCACTAGTAATTTTTTTGTCATCCACACTACCTACCTAATTTGCATCTGTATATGTTGTTAATGTGAAATATTTCCATTTGGGATACCATAAACCATAGTCAACAATGCTTTTGATGTATATAAAGATTTTCTTTACTGCATTGACGTGTGATTCTTTTGGTTCTTCTTGAAACCTAGCTACCATACAAACTGCTTGCATTATATCAGACCTTGAAGCAATTAGATACAGTAGACTTCCAATCATTGATCTATACAAATTCTGATTTGCATCAAGTGTCTCATTTGATTTACTAAATTTGCAGCCAGTAACCATGGGAGTATTGACTGGATTACAATCCTCCATGCCAAAAAATTTAAGCATTTCTTTTGCATACTTGGTTTGTGATATAAAAATACCTTTATCAATTTGTGTAGTTTGCAAACCAAAACAAAATTTGAGTTGTCCTAACACATTTCAAACTCATCTTGCATGTTTTTAACAAATATTTTGCACATCACATAACTACCACCACTAAATATAATATCATCTACATAAACTACAACAATGATCATTTGCTTACCCTCAAATTTGATATATAGATTTCTATCAACACAACCTTTATTGAATCCTTATTGTTGTAGATATTGATCTAATCTTGAATACCAAGCCCTTGGTGCTTGCTTCAAACCATACAATACTTTTCTCAATTTATAGATATAATCATCATTCTCTTATAGCTAAAAACCTTATGGCTGCTCAATATATACTTCCTCTTCAAGGTTTCCATTTAGAAATGCATATTTGACATCCATTTGATAAACTTTAAAACCTTTATACATAGAAAATGAAAGAAACATTATAATAGCTTCTAATCGTGCAACTAGACAAAATGCTTCATCAAAATCAATCCACTCTACTTGTGCATATCCTTTGCACACTAATCTTGCTTTGTTTCTTACCACAACTCCATCTTCATTCAACTTGTTTCTAAATACCCATTTTGTGCCTATTACATTCTTGCTTGATGGCCTAGGAACCAATTCCCAAGTTTTGTTATTTTCAATCTGATTGAGTTCCTCTTCCATTGATTTTAACTAGCTTTCATACTTACTAGCTTCATCAAAACCTTTTGGATCAATCTGAGACAAGAGATAAATGTTTACTTGTTCCTCGTCCTTTGCAAATCTCCTTCTATTCTACACTCCTACATTCTTGTCACCAATTATTAGATATATAGGATGATCATTTTGCACATATTTTGCAGGAGCATGTTTAAACTCTTGCTCATTCTCTTCTTCTTGTTCTTCTTCTTCAACTCATGCACCTATGTCATCCTCATCTGACTCACTTTCAAGATTGTTTCTGCTAGGCTGACCCTGATTTTCACTTTCATCAACCCTCACATGTACACTCTCTATAGTTCTATGCATTCTATTATTGTAACACTTATAAGATTTACTTTGGTTGGAATACCCCAATAATATCCCCTCATCACATCTTGACTCAAAGCTTCCTAAGTCTTCATCTTCTCTTTTAATATAGCACTTATTGAAAAATACGTTTAAATGCTTGACTGATGCAGGCCTACCAAACCAAAATTCATATGGCATTCTACCATTCTTAGATCTTATAAGTGCTTTGTTCTAAATGTATCATTTGGGAGTTGAGCTATCCATATTTCCCAAAAGGTCGACCTATCAGGAAACTGCTACTATCCCAGATTAAGGATCCATAGGATGCTATTAGACCATGTAATGACTCATGTGATCAATGTTGACCAGACAGTGGAAGGAATGAGCTTCAAACAATCCCCCCACAAGTGTCAGCATGGGAGTCTAACTCGCAACCTAGGCTCTGATACCACATTTGGGAGTTGAGCTAGCTGTGTTTTCCAAAAGGTCAACCTATCAAGAAATTGCTACTATCCCAGATCAAGGATCCATGAGAGTCTCTTAGACCATGTCACGACTCATGTGATCAATGCTGACTAGAGGGTGGAAGAGCCAAGCTTCCAAAAATTTAGACCATTTCAGAACTCACATGATCAATGTTGATCAGAGGGTGGCAGTGTCGATCTTCCAACAATACCCCCCCAACATGAGCATGGGAGTCGAACCTGCAACCCACATTCTCATAATATGTTTGGTAGTTGAGCTAGTCATATTCCCAGAAGGCTGACCTATCAAGAAACTGCTACTATCCCAGATCAAGGATCCATAGGAGGTTGTTAGAACATGTCATGACTCGCATGATCAACATTGACTAGAGGGTGGAAGCATTGAGCTTCCAACATTGAGATGACAGTGCATCCTAGGCAGCCTTAGATTAGTGGATGCGCCTCCTAAGACTCTTGAATACATTGCCTGCAATCTTACATATGGCCTAAAAACTTTGGGTCCTGCTCCACATTGGGTGGGGGCACATAGTCTAAGTCAATGGCCTCCTCATTGACTCATGGGGGAACTATCTCTACAACCACTTGATAATAGAGATCATGAAGACCTCTCACAAATCCTACAAAATAGAAATAATAAGCACAATTAGTACACATCATGATATATAAGTGTAAAACATAAGCATAAGCATAAAGCATAACAATAAATAAAATATCATCACCTAGCTCTCTGAATGGCTATGTAAAGTTAGCCTTGTCATGTGTAGAGAGCATAGAGGATTTCCTAGCCTCTCTATGGCTATGGGTGTCAGTGTCTACTGTAGCTACTAATCATGATCTAGTAACATAAATAAGAGATGGTTCTCCCCACTCATGGCCTAGTGGATCCTCATCTACTACCTCAGTACCCTCACTCATTGACTGCTCCTCCTCCTCATCTGCCCCCTATTGGCCATCACAATCAGGATTTACATCCTCATCATACTCCTCGTCTATCACATCTATAAATATTTTTGTAGACCTATAGCATGTGTCCTAGGCCATTTCCTCCAACTCGTCTCCCTCATCTAAGAGTGGCCCTAAATCACCTATCAGATCATTCATATGAAAAATAGGAGTTGGTTGTGATACTATCCACCACTCCTCATAGTAATCTATGGCATCAACATCATCATCATCGGAGATTAGAGGCATATCATGATCTGAGTACTTGGAGTCAATGTAGATAACATCCTTAGTAGTGAAACATCTAGAATCATCGAGTCTTCGGGAACTCCATATTGATATCTTGAAACATGATCATAGTAGAAAGGCCGTAGTATGTAATCATGTCTACCAATCAATAACTTATCCATATACAACCTCCTCATCTACCAAGTCTCATCTGGCCACTATAGCACAAGCTAATAAGGTCTCCAAAGGATCTCATCCTCCTTTGGATAGTTGGTCAAAACAAACTTTCCAGAAGTGTAAGTCACCATACTGCCAAAGCCATCGTAAAGGATAGTTGAAAGCTCGAGGATACCCAAGGTTGTCAAACATGGGAACCCTGTTGATATGGTAAACATGATATTCTCTAGGCATCAAACCTATAGAAGCATACAGTGTACCATGTTGTCCACCTCCTAAAATACAAAACATCCAAGATCATAGTACATATGTGCTAAGATGTTGTTCCCGCAGGCGTACACGGTCCTATGCCTTGTCATCCTATGAATCAGGTGTACTAGTCCACCCTCCAAGTGCACTCCATGACCATTAAGGATGAGTACTAGTGTAGTTGTCATCATCATAATATGTGTCAGCAATGAGGCCCATGAGTATAGTAGCATTAGAAGATCTATCTGTGGCCTCACCCTCTCATCATGCACTAGACCCCCTAGGCAGAACTGCATGTTGTATTTCATCTCGTGAAATGACCTCTCCGCTTGAAAATGTACTCACTCATCCTGAATCAAAACTCAAAGTATATGGTGTATGTCCTCCAATGTGATTGTTATCTCATCGGTAGGCAAATGAAATGTACAATATCTACATCCCATCGCTCTACTAATTCCATCAACATCGAATCATGGTACCTCATGGGGGCATGAGGTATGCCCAGTATAATCCTATGATATGCAAAAACTTTGTATCCTCCACTGAGAGAGTGGAGGCTAAATCTTGAAGAAAGATAATTTGTCTGCCACCTAGATGTTGTCGCGAATGGGTGGGAACCAAACAAAAAAGAAAAATTTATGTCCTATAAGGAGTCTAAACTCTTAAATATTTACATCAACAATCATAAAAGTGTACTAAAGTTGTTCTAGTGTAATTTTCTAGAGGTCCTAGACACTTTAGACCCCTTTTGGGACACTTCACGAAGAAATAGGACACTTTTCAAAATAGTGTGACACTTCACAAACAAAAGGGACACTTTGCAAAAAAAGGGGACATTTTGCAAAAAAAGGGGACACTTTACAAAAAGGGGACACTTTGTAAACCTTTTTTCCAAGGCCCTAGATTAACGTAGAAATGTGTAAAAATCATAAAATAACTATGTAAGGACAAAGATAAGGTAGAAAAATCAACTCACCTCGTGATGTTACTCATCGTGGGCCACCTCATCTCATCAGACGTCGAGGTTCGTAGGTCTGTAGTCTCGTCAACTCGACATTTTCAGCTACTCTTCAATCACTTTCAAGCTAAAAAAGTGTAAATGACAAAATAGTTACAATTTACTTCACTTTTTTCTCTCATATAAGTTAAAATTAGGGCTTTTACTATAATACGGTTAAAAAGTTCCTTTCATTCAAATCAACATAACAGGTACTAGAGAGCTTCATTTTCTACATTGTTTGTTGCATTGGAATCATGATTCCATTCTTGTCCTCATAAATTAAATCTATCATTATATGGTATGGTACATGGAAATACCCTATGATATGAATTATCCTATTTGATGTGGTTAGAATGCTACCTTGACTCTACCTCTATAAAGCAAGTAGGATCAAAGGGGGCATAAATCTACCCTCAAATTTGATCTCTAGAAGAAGTTTGATAAGAGGATTTTTAGACAACTAACGAATTTGAGTTGCAAGATATGGTTCCTAACATTGTGGTTTTGCAGATGGCTACAATGGGGGCTTCATTATCTCGTATTATGATTAAACTTATATGTGTATTTTTTTATGAAAAAAAGGTTATTATTGGATTCCTTTAGCTTGTATATGCACATAGAGTCATATGGGCACTAAAGTGGGGGCTTAATGTAGTGTAGAAAATTGTATGCTCTTGAAAGTGATGTAATTTCACATATAATTTGGACCTATTTTGGCACCCTTGCATTAATTACCATTTTAAATCATCATTAATAGGCCACTAATACCCATTATCTCAAATCTCGAGGCTTATTTCACCTAAAAACCCAACAAAATCACTTAAAACACTGAAAATCTTGAAAAACCCACCTCAAAAAGCTAAGGTGGGACTCATTCACCACCTTGGGCAAATGAGCCCCCTTAGGTGGGACCCATTCGCTAAGAATGTCAAATGAGTCTCCTTAGGTGGGACCCATTCACCAAGAGTGGAAAACGAGTCCCATTTGGGATCTTTTTCAAAATTGAGATGGAAATTCATCATTTTAATTCAAAATTTTGGTGGATTTTGGCCATTTAGATATAGATAATGGTAAATTAGGTGTTAATGCCTATATAAAAAATTTTCTAAGTCATTTTTATCATCTATCTAATCTATGCAAGCATTCTCAAGAGCAATTTTCAAGATCTAGGCATTGAAGAGTCTTTAGAAGAGCATTCAAGAGCAAGTGATCAACAACTTTGAAGCTTTGGAGCAACATTAAAGTGTTTTTGCAGGTGTTCAAGATCACTTTTAGTCAAGATCTAGAATTTTCAAGGGTTGATCATGGTTTTCTATAGTGAATCATGATGGATTCTAGGTTGGGGAGATGCAACTAGCCATCAAGCCAAGACTAAAGACTTGTTTCCTAGGCAATTGTATCATCCATTATCACTCTACTTTCAACCTAAGTAAGGTATAAGAATCATTAGGGCTTGTTTGGGGTTCATAGAGACCTCTCCAAGTGAGTCATTCATCTTCATATTTCCATTCTTGAATCATATTCTTGCACATTCTAGAATAGGATTGCATCAGGTTTCAGATTTCTTAGTCTTAGACTCACTTAAGACTAGGGTTTCCATGCACATTTAATCATTTCTATTAAGGTTTAACTACAAAAATAGGGGTTTGACCAAGGCAAACCCCCATTATAAAATCAAGTTTATATTCTATTTTGTAGGTCTTTTCAAAGATTTGGATCCAAAACTCAAGTTGGAAGGAAAGAGAGTGTTGAGGTGTAGATCAGAGCTTTAATTTATCGAACAAGTGGAATGAGACTGATTCGCCAAGAGTGGTGAATGAGTCCCACTTTAGGTGTTTGTCAGATTTGTTTGAAGATTCAGATACCCTTTTTCCCAAAACAGGCTCCCTTGTAGAAATCTAGATCTAGGACTGATTCACCCAGATTAGTGAATGAGTCCCAGTTGGTCAAAAAGTCAAATTTTCCTGTGTTTCAGAGCTACAATCAGTCATTTCCAGATTCCAAGTGCACAATACCCATCTTATTTTTCAATTATTTTTTACTTTCATGTATAGGTCATTTGGTAGGTCATTGCATTGAATTGGGGTTTTGTATTGTATCTTGCATTTCATTATCTTTTCCAAGTCTAAACCTGGTGGTGAACCCCTTATTAGATCATATTCAACCCCTACAACAACCCTCTTGCAAGATATATTTCTCTTTTGTATTGAGATCTCAAGGGTTTTTTCTTGAGTAAAAGTTAGTGGAAATGTTTCTCCTAGGTCTTAAACCCTAAGAGAGAAGAGCCCAACAATTTTCTTCCTTTCAGTGAGATGGAGGTGAATAAGGTGGGGGTTTATATGTATTCTAAGGGAAAGTGAATTGTAAGTTTGTGAGGGTGGATGGATTAGGAGATATGAGATTTGAATGAACAAAGCTAAAGGGATTCCCAATGGAAATACCTAAAGAATTATGGAAATTTCTAGTAGGTTGTATAGTTGCTACATAACAGTTGGATTAGTATATGTCTAAATAGAGGTTATGGTTGTGGAAGTAGAAATTGGAATTCCACCTTGACTTTGAGTATACCCCAAAGCTTGAGCACAAATAATCATGGTAGGAATTTTTTTATCAATAATGTGAGCTAAGCTATGAATAATCTCTATTCATTGTTCATTTTAAATCATTCTCCTCATTTTCAATAATCTCTATGATAGGAATGGCATTACTAGCAATGTTTTCAGAACTCACAAAGTCTTGAAATTTTTCTAGCTGTTCATCCATTCTCATAAGGTTCTCATGAGGGAAATTAGCAATCATTGTATCAACATCAGTCACATTGGCCATGGGAAATGAAGTGTTAAGGGTATGATCCATAGTGGGTTGACTAGTGTTAACCCTATGAGTGAAAGAATTAGAAAACCCAAGATCCATGGTGAGTGATGTATTGTGGGATGACATTCAGTCTTGAACTATGTCTCACAATAGTAATGGAAATAGAACACCAAGTTGTGAAGCTCATACAAGTCTCACAAACCAAAGGTTCACCCAAAATAGATAATTGGTAAAATGAAATAAAACACCCTAGAATGTAAAGTGAAATGTATGTATGTAAAATAAATTTTCAGATTTAAAGAAAGAATTTTTTTTGGTTGTGCTATGCAAAAACCTAAAAATGATGTCTTTTAGATGTAATTTTGAATTCACATAAATAACTAAATTTGGAAAATTAAGCTTAATATGAACAATTTCAAGAACAAAAATTTTGGAAACTGAAACAACAAACTAAATATAGAAACACGTAACCAAAAAATGGTATTTTTAATGCTCAAAAATTCACAAAAATGATTGATCAAGGACTCATTCTCCAATGCACGAATGGGTCTCACTTCACGGTTTAAAAAATTAATTTGTAGGTTTCTAAGATGGTTTCTATGGTTTTCATATTTGTGTTTCATGCAATAAGTTACAGTTTTAGATTTATGTAAAATGAGGTCTAACTACAAGTGAAAAATAATGCTAAATTAAAAGCAAGAAGACCTAATTTGAAATGCGATTTTGATTCAATTTTCTATTTTAAGTGACTGATTATATAATGTTATGTAAACACTATGCAAAATAACTAAAAATTTTAAATTTTCTAAATTTTAAAGGATGCAAAAGTGAAAACCTAAAACCCTAAACGAGATGAAAATAAATGCAATACAAATGAATGAAAACCTAGACCTAGAGCTGAAAATGGACTCCAAATCAGCAAGCTATAATGCTCAAAATTCAAGTTCATTGGAATGAAACAAGAAAAAATAGAGTGTTTTATGAAATGGGGATCACAAAAATTATAATAGATAGACCTATTTTCCTTTATTTCATTAGGAAATGAGATCACCACAATGAATTGACTAACAACCCTTAGGTGAATCAAGTAAATGTTAGAATCTTCAAATTTCCTTATGACTGAAGGATGAGGATCATGGTCAAACAACACTTTGGGGAGAAAAACTAAAAATAGTAAACCAACTACAAAATGCAATCTAACACTTGAAACAACAATAATAAACTCAATGTTAGTAGAACCAAAAAACCAAATGCAGATCAGAGAAGGGTAGAGATGTGTTTACCAGTCACCAAAAGTGAGTTTCTAAAGGTTGATTGGGACTCATTTGCCCATGGGTGAATGGGTGTTTGCTCAAGTTTTTTTAGAAACTTTTGGGAGCCTCTAACACATATTTGTAGCTTTTGATTTGTCCAAGTTTCAATGTTGGAAAGTTAGAAATCAGATTTGTAGGTTAGATTCCATGATTTGGTGACAACTTTGACAACTCTTTGCAATGTTCACAACTTTGTAAATCTTTCTCTTCAAAAGGTCTTCAATTCTTCTTCAAATTAAATATTAAATCACACACACAAGAGAGAAAAATGTTTTTTTTTGGGTGAATGGGGATTTGCCTTGGTCAAACCCCATTTTGGTGATCAAACCTTGAATTGAAATAATGCATGGAAGAGAGAATGAAGAATGAAAAAATCTATGTTACCCCTCAGCAAACCCTTGAATGCAAACTTTATAATGGAGATCTTAGGAATTTTGCAACTTGCATGGGATGGCTAAATTGTGGATCGTGAAACTTGTATAATTCTTTGAATTCTTGAACTTGATCTTGAAACCTATATCACAATGTTAGCTCTAAAAACATGCATGATTTAAGAAGAGTTTGACATGATGAATAGATCTTGATAAATAAGTGTGAAAATGTAAAGGGGTACATTGGTCAACACTAAATTAAGGCATTATTAAGTCCATTTTAATAAAGAGGGGCCAAAAAAGTGATAAATTTAAATCAATACATTTTTCTACACTACATGAACCCTAATAATTACTAAGACATGTGCTTGAAGATAAAGCAATATTTGTCCTAGGAGTGTTTGGTGAGATGACACTAATATTAAGTGAAGATTTATTTGATGCTTTCATTTCTTTTGAAGGAAAATAACCAAGACCTCTTGTTTTTTCTTGTGGGGTAGGCTCTGTAGGGACACAAATACCTTGTTCTTTAACACCACATCCTTTTCCATTATAGCCAATTTGTTTCAAAATCTCATAACCTCTTCCATATTTTTTTTGCATTTCTTTTGAGGATGGTGGTTTCTCATGATCACGCTCATCATATGTGGGTGTATAATTTATGGTTTCCTCTTCTTTACTAAAATTTGTGGACTTACATGGTTTTGATGACTCATATTATGTTAATATTATGAAAACTTCTTTCTCTTTTCTCGATTTGTGTGTAATCTTGTATTCTCCCATGAATGTAGGTGTAAAATCTAATGAACCCCAATCATCATCTAATAGTTTTGTGATTGATGACAAACACTTTTATTGTTGTTCTTCTTCCATTGGTTCTACTTTTGAAATTTGTATCAATGTTGTCAAAGGACTTTTCATTCACATTTCTATTTACAAATATTTCTAATTTTAGGTCAACTTTGATTGTGTGAACCTTGTTTTCATAAGTGTGCTTCACTAGACAATATAATGTTGAAGACAACACATCCATTGCATGAATCCATGGCCTACCCAAGAGAAGATTATATGAGAGATTTTGAGTTATGACATGAATAGTATTTTCTAGTGTAACCCTACTAGCTTTAATAGGTAATGTTATCACACCAAGCGGTTGTTTTCCCACATTATCAAAACCATGGATAGATAGATAATCTAGTTGAATTTTAGTTTTTTCTACTCTTATTTTATCCAAAATAATTATACTACAAACATTGAGCACTAAACCATTGTCAACAAGTGTAAATTTAATTCCAAACTTGTTAATTTTAGCCAGTATAATCAAAGCATTACTTTTTTATTTCCAAAGGAGGTAATTCACTTTGATGAAAGATAATATCTAAACTAGCTAAATTCATATTCTCAGTAATATCTTCCACATCATTTGGTTTTAAACTAGGAGGTATTATAGCTTGTTTCAAAGCATTGATAAAGGGGCAAAGCCTGAATCAAATCCCAAAGGGAGATCTTAGCAGGAGTGTTACAAAGCTATTCCACAAGTTCATACTCCTTTCCATTATGAAAAGGAAAATGAGGAGCACTAGGAAAAATGGGTTGAGGGAGTGGTAATGAAATAGTTATGGTTTTTAGTTTCCTATTATTCCTTGTATTATATGTATGAGCAATAGTATGATAACTTGTTGGCTATGAAACATTGTTCCTAGTGATTTTTCTTTCCAAATTTAAGATATGTCCTAGAGGTTTGGTTGGTTTTGAGGTGGTCCTATAATGAGAACTTCCTTAGGAGGTGATTTAGGAGGTGACTTAGGAGGTCCAATAATTAGAGGAGTCTTGGGAAGTCCAAAAGGAGTCTTTAGAGGTCCTATAATCAATGGAGAACTAATGGACACTTGTGTGTTCATAACCTTAGTGGGTGTGACTTTTTATTGATGATTTTCTAATAAGGGGGGTCGAAGGTTGACATAACCTCTTCATCTATACTATATTTTAAAATAAATGCATCTATGACATCATCTTAATTTGGCACAAGATATTCCCAAATGGGAGAAGAATTGGGAGAGAGGAAAACAATATTCTCATGATTCTTAATGATGGTATCTCCTTTCAGTAAGATACCTTCATCACAAGTAGGAGAGGTATCTGAAGAAGATGAACTATATTTTCATGATTATCCATGATTGCACTCTCTTGCACTAAACAATTCTCATAAGTGGGAGAGATGTAAGGAGATGAATGGAGACTAGGCAAGGTGATGTTAATAAATGTTTCAATCATCTCATCCTCCTATGCCATAATATCCTCCAAAGTGGGGGAAGTAGGGGGAGAGGAAAAAAAAAGACTCTCATGATTCTCAATGATTGTATCTCCTTTCACCAAGATACCTTCATCATAAATGTGAGAGATATTAGGAGAAGAACAACTATGATTGTCATGATTTTCTATGATTGCATCCTCTTTTTCTATAATATTCTTACAAAACTGATAGATATTAGGAAGATAACTAACATGCTTGTTAAAGGTTTTATTATGCAAATGAATAGGAAACATACAATCATAAAAAATCATGAGATACTCTTTGAAAATCATATGTTTGAAGAGGAAACATGCTTCTATTTATGCAAATATGAGAACTAATCTATCCAAAATAGGCAATGCTTTAGAAAATGATCATGTTTTCCCTATACATCTAATAATTTTCAACACCGAAATGCAATAATTCTTCCATGAAGTTGAAATAAATCAAATAAAATCAAACTTTTCTTGCACATATGATAATTATTTTTCTGAATTTCAAAGTGTAAATTAATCAACAAAAACAAAAATAAAATATAGAGATAGAAATGCATGCAAAAAAAATTCAAGACACCTATACAAGGATAGGTTTTCCCAAGGGATAATGGGTCCTTGCATAGAGGTTTTAAAAATTAAAATTGTATTTTCTATGATGTTTTTTATGTTCATTGTTTCAAGTTGCAGACTATTTATACTATGATAATTTTTCCAATTTTTTTTAATTAAAGTGAATGCAAACTTATGACAAAAAGTGAGAAAAATGGTAACATTTTTAATGAAATTTTGATTAATTTTTTTGATGTAAATGACTGAAAGACATTTTTCAATCATCTTCTATGCAAAATTTATGAAAGATGTATGCAATATTTTTTGATTTTTGTGAATTAAATGATGCAAAATGCAATTTTGAAACCCTAAATGAGATGCAAAACTAACTAAAGCAAAAGATAGATGTAAGGTTTTAGAGACTTCCAAATTAGAATTTATGATGTACAATGTTAGGTTCACCAAAATGAAATGAAGGGAAAGGGGGAATGAATTCAATTAATGTGGAATAATGAAATGGTGTAGGATTCAAACACCCCTCTCCCTAATTTCATTATAAAGATAGAATATCACAAAGGGATAGGATTGACTTTCAACCTTGAGGTGAGTCAATCCTATTTTTGACCTTGGTTCTCAACTTTCTTATAATGGAAATGATTGATTTTCAATGTTTTGTAATGATTTAAAGTGCATTAACTAAATGAATTATACGAACTAATACTTAAATGCAAAATTCTATGAAAATAGAAACAAAAAGGATAATTTGCAAGCAGATCTAAGAATGGAAGATTGGTGTGCACCTATGATAAAAAGTGGGTTCCAAGGCTTGGAGTAGGACTCATTCGCCTAGGGGTGAATGGGTCTTAGTTCAAGGGTCCAAAATTAATTTTTTCAGTCCTCTAATCTTAGATCTAAGCTTCTGATTCCTCGAGGTTTGATTGTCGCAAAGTTAGAAATAAAATCTATGAGTTTTCATAGCTTGAAAATAATGATGACAAATTATGAAAATTTTCAAAATTGCTCCTTTGATCAACTTTCAATTATTCTTCACTTGTAAATCTACACATACAAAGATAGAAGAAAAAATGTTTATTTTGGGGTGAATTGTGGTTTTCCTTACTCCAACCCCATTTTTGGAACTTAAAACTTGATAATGAAATAATGAAAGAATGAAAGAATGAAAGAATAAATGAATGAAAAAATCTTGTTACAACTCACCAAACCCCTGATGGCTATCCTTAGAGGATTGAACTCAATAAAATCACTCTAAGGCTTGTATCTTGCATAAATTCGCTTGATTGATTGATGCTTGAATTATTGCCTTAATTTTCTTGAAAACCATATCACAACGTTAGCTCCAAAAAATCACATGAACACACATTAACTTTGACATGACGATATGATCTTGATTGTTCTTGTAAATGACTGATAAATCTTCTTTTCAATGCTCTTGACAATAATATTTTCTCTTGTGAAAGTTTCCTCAATGCTAGATAATGTTTCTTAGATCCTTTTAGATTTGTATTGATAAAATAACTATGTACTTATAGGTTTTTATCTAATTTCATGAAAATTAGATTCCAAAATCCAACAATTGCATATGAAATTTGAATCATTAAAACACTACCAAAAACATATTTTAAAATGGGTCCTAGGACTTGAAGAGGACCCATTTTCCCTTGGGCAAATGGGTCTTAGCCTAAAATTCTAGGATACTCATTCTCCAATGTGATTAAAATAATAATTACATTAGTTAAATGTTGGTTTCCCTTTCAGAAAATAGGAATAGTAAGGATTTGGAATGCATAACTTTAAAAATTAGAAGCTTAAATAAGTCTAATTAATTAAGGGGATGCAAACATATTGTGAAATTTTAAAGGGTAATAATTTCCTACACTACACCTTCATAATATTATCAACCATTGTAGATGAAGCATCTTGTAGACATGCAAAATTGGCATCATGCATTTAATTATGTCATATTCGTCCATTCATCAAATAAATCAAGTTTATTTGATTAATCTCTAAAGTCCTCCATTTAAATTAAATAAATTCATCTTTCATACTAACATCATCCCCTTTAGCTAAATAAATCAAAATATTTATTTAACTATGTCTAAATCATTTTCCATCTCCTTTTGATTTATTTTAATCAATAAATTTAAATCAAATTGGTCAAATCATCTAATCCCTCATTAAATTAATCCAATCCCGATTAATTTAATCTAAACTCATGTCACATCCTCTAGCTTTTTCCACTTGCACAAATAAATCATTTAATTGATTTATTAAATCTTCTAATTTCCCTCAACATGGCATAATAGAGAATATTCCCTCAAATTTGAATTCAGATCCAAGTGGACTTAGTCCTTCCAACAAGGAATTTATTTCACCTTACAAGTCCTTTTGCATTTAGCCAAGTGGCTATTACTCCATTTGACTCTCCCTCCACCTTGTCATTTCGACATTTTCAAATTTCAAATTTATGCATTTGTGGGCACATTCATCAAAACTTGCACATCCTTGACCCATTCACATGGTGACAAGTGGATTCTTCCTATTGGTTGGGTTTTTATCCCACATTCATCCCTTTTTCCTCTTCTCTCGTCAAATTCTCCTATAAATCCAAGGCTTTCCTTCACCATTTTCATCCACAATTTGAGAAAAGTTACTCTCTTCACATTGAGAGATAATTTTGTCCACTCCACTGCCATTTGCATCTTAAGGAATTTTCATCATCATTTAGCTTATCAAGGGTTGGTAAAGCGCTACTTTCCACACAAAGAGTAGCACCAATCCACTATGGGATAGGTATATATTGTTATTTTATTATGCTTTCAATTAGTTTGTTTCGTTATTTTTTTTATGAGGTATAATGTATTATTTCATAAGAGCATTAGTTCATTTGCTTAGTTTTGAGGTCACCATTATGACAAGTGTTGAGGTTTAAGTTATTTTTAGATTTATGGTGCTCACATGTGGCACTAGAAGGAGAGTAGCTTTGCAAGATTTTTATTTAAATTAGTGCAAGATATGCATTCACATTAGTGCAAGATTTGTGTTTATATTGTGAAATTTAGCTTTACACTTGCTGATTTAATTTTCTGCAAATTTTCTAAAAGTCTTTGCAATAAACCTATTTTAGGTGCTTGAAGAAATCTTTCAAGTAGATAATTTTTCAGCAGTGAATTGAATCACAATGATAGCTTGGTCATGCCATTCATTTGAAGACTAATGGACCTCTAATATTTCTTTTTTTTTTATTAATTTTGATGTTACAATAGTCATCACCTTACTATTGTTCTATTTCATACATATGGCTACCTGCTATTTGGTCAAAATTAAAATATCTAACCAAGCTAGTATTGTCCACTTGGAGTGCGTTTTTTTTTTTCATTTTGGCTCCTCGAATAATTGAAATTCTACTTTTATTCAATAATGATGTTCTGATTTTCATAGGATTTATCGTACAAGAATAATTTCTAAGCTCACACTGAAAAAGGTTGGAGACAGTCGTTCACTGATAAGTAGTAAATCCTCATTGATTTTTGGCTGTTGTTTGCCCTTTGTCATTACTAAATATTGTAGGTTCCAATCGGGTTCATTATCAAATGTTTGGGCCTAACATAATCTTAATCCTCCATTTTTTTCAAACTTTTTAATTCCTCCTGTCAAATGCTTTGTATGGAAATTTCAAAAGTCTTTTAATAAAGAATGACATTATCGTCGCTTCTTCTTTTCTTTTCTTTTTTGTGTGTAGATGCCTGCTATAATATTTCCACCTATAAAATCAGACAAAATTCCTCTATACGTGCAGGTTTAGTATGTGTTGATTTTTGGAAGAAACTAAAGAAAAGTGAGTTTATTGTGTTCCAGTTGTGTTTGCTTGAAAATGTATAAAAGACCATTTATTCATTGTTCATGTTGTCTTCTTTGATTCCTCCATTCCATACTTATGTTTGCTGGCACATTAATCTTTGGGTGTCACACGATGGGCTTTGTTTGTCATTGAACTTGGCAGAAATATGGATGTATTTTGGATGGCATGATGTGAGTGAGAGTATTAAATAGGTGTGGTTTTCTTTTCTTGTCACTGTACACTTTATAATATGGTGTCTACCCTTGTCCCCTTTCATAAATTCTTTGTAGTTGTCTTTTAAATTTAGGAGAATCAATCTTCATAGATTTATTAGAAGCTTTTATTCCACCTGAAGCTTGTTGGAGGGATAGGTCACCTGGCCAGATCCAGTGCTTTGTTTCTCTTTAGTTCCTAACACAAAATAATTAATGATTGTTGTACATATCTTGAATTTAGAACAAGTGGTGTAAACAATCTTTTAACAGTACCAGATCTTTTATTATTGTGAAGTATCTAGGATCTATACAACACTGATGAGTTTAGCATTTATGGTATACAAGGAGAGGCCCACTAAAAATTCTTAATATTTATTCTCAAGGTCGTCTATTACTTATCTAAATTTATGTTCATTGATATTTTTTCTGAGATCAAAAAATATTTTGAGAGTATAGTAGCATGTAAGACAACTAGAAAAATATGTTATATGTCTGCTACATCTGTTCTTGAGACTGACATCTGAAATACATATCATATATTACTTATTAGTGTTCACGGTGATTTTGAAAAGTATTGTGATGAAAATTTCATTGAATATTTTGCCTTCGATGGCCTTGGGCTGCTTCTATATCTCCTTTTATATCAAAAAAAGAAAAAAACTTTGGTTCTGTCAAGTATTTTAACACTCCACTCTTGTTTACAACAACATGAAGATACAAAGTATGTTCTTTGTTCCGTATCCAGTTTTTAGAAGCAAGACTAACTCCTAAATCTTCCCATTCTATATCATCAAAAATTCCAATGTCTCAATACTTTCAAAAATTTGACACATGCAAACATATAAAGTTGTTCTAACTTCTATTCATCAACTGTTGTTCTTGCCACAGTGTGAGGGGCATTGAGGAATTAAATATGTTGGAGAATGTCAAATCTGGAAAATATAAACTTACGTACTTATTTTTAACATCTAATCAATGCGTTTGTGTTTGCTTGTACAAGATTTGAAACATCGATTATAGACTTCAAGATTGACTTACTAATAATTCTAGACTTATAGGTCATCCAAGTTGCAAATCGAATCAGTGGGTCTATATTATACAAATCTTTTGATTGGTCATTAAATGTGATGCTTCATCTATTCATTGGCTCATCAATAGCATTTGTCAATGCAATATTTTCATTTGTAAATACCAACCATTGATACGATATTTTAATTTCTCAATAGCATCCAATGGAAGAGGGCCCCTGTCAACATCAATAGAAGACCCATAATCATAACCAGGTTATTTGACCAAGAAGAACACCAAATGGACAAAAAAAATTTATGAGTGATTTCATACGTATTTAAGTAATTTGATATGCAAAATCTTTACTGGGTTGTATTGAATTATTATTATTTTTTATTCCGTTAATCACCAAATATTGTAGCTAATTTTTTTAAAACCATTGTTATGTGTCTAAATTTTTGGATCATATCTTTTCATGGGATCATACATTTTGATCAAAAGGTAAATCTTTTAATGTTGGCCATCAGTCATGTCATGGATATGAAAGAAGGTGTGAATTGAAAATTTATTGAGATTTATTATTGAGTTAAATTTATCATAAAGGACTCATATGACTTGTCAATTTTGATTTATTTTAATTTAGGTTTCCTTAAATGGTTGATGTATTTTGTGTATTTTTTTTAAACACTTTTCAATGCATGCATAACTCTTATTTGTGGCGTTTGCAGGAGAAAGGTTTACATATGCAACATTGAAATTGGATATCGGACTTAAGAAAAATGAAGAAGAGTGGAGTTGAGAACAATTGAACTTAAACTTGACAAAAGTATTTTTTAATGCTTATTGTGATAATCTAGAGCCTCCATTTTATGCTTTAGTTTTTTGTTTTAGACTAAATTACTTTTTGGATTCTAAAAGAACACTACAAAAGTTTGTCAATTTTTGCAACAAAGGGTTAAAAAGGAACTTTAGGACAAACTTACAAGATTTGGTTTGAGGCTAACAAGTGAACAAGGAAATCTCCATATTTCATTTTGGTGTTATAAAAAAGAATCAAATCATTGCTTTGTGAAAATTAAAATGAGCATGTGCTTTTGTGTCTTGTAATCTTTTTGCAAAGTAATTTCATTGAAAAAGGAAAATGCACTTCTCTCGCACTTCACGATGATCTTGAGAATCAAAAGTATTTTGGTGACATTAAGTTGCATAAAATATTTCCTCCACATTTCAATTTGGGTACCTTAAAATGGAACAAATCATGCGAGTGTGAGTGGAGGATATTACGTACATTCTCTCTCTTTGTTGATAGGGAGGTTGGTTGAATCACTCACTGATTCATGATCTAAGTCTTTCTTGGAAGACCTCTAGGGTGTCTTTCTCAACCACTTGCAACCTATAGGATCTCTTCCTTCTTAGGATCCCCCGGTTCTCCTTGCCAACCCAACTAACAACAAAGTCACTTCTACCAAGTCAAAACTTGGTGCAATCTTGTAGCACTAGCCATTAGCCCTTAAACTACCTTAAAGGCTACTAACCTCCAATTTCTTGAAATGGTTTTATAGAGGTGTGGAGGTGCTTCCAAAAGCTTCAATCCATCCTAATAGGGGCATTAGGGATCCACCTAGCTCCATCTGCAAGTCGCTTTCACCAAACTCCTTCATTAGGCCTAGAAGGCTACTAGTCCTATTAGGTCTCCTCTGAGAAATCAAGGATTTTCCCAAAGTCCCTCCAAAGAATACCCCAATCTTTTCTTGGGGTTCCTAGTTCATGTGCCCACCCCTCAAGGATTTTTAGGGTCTTGGGCCACAACTGGCCATACAATGCCCTAACTGAAAATGAGCAAAATTAAGGCTCTTTAGGCCCTTCCTGGCTCCTCTGCAACTGGTTAAGTTCTCCCCTCACAAATGGATTGGTAGAGTCTCTTCCTCTTTACCATATCTTGGTAAGACTCATATCTTCCTTCTCCAAAAGTAAATTTGTCTCTAAGTTATCACCTCTGTAGATTAAGTGCTCTGCACTATGGTCTTTCCTAGTCGGGCTCTTCTCTGGCTTGCCTAGGACAAGACTCCAACAATAGCTCCTATGCTTTAAAAGGCCCCAACTCCCACTATATGCACACCCATGGAGTCTAGTCACTAATCCCAAAGGGTTCTACAATTTGTATGGTGGTAAAATGAACTAACACTCCATTCTTTACAAATTGTCTGGTTCAGACCAGCAACAGTGTAGAACACAAATTTTTTACAAGTGCTTAAAGCTAAACAAACAAACAATCTAATGCCACACATAATTCAAAGAAAAACTACCCTACATCATGCACAAGTTACAGTTCCAAAACTAATCCATTAAAGTATCAATGTTATACAAAAACCAAGAAATTTCACACACAGTCACATATGCTTTTCTTGAATTCAAAAACTTAAATCGTATAATAGGCATACGACCTTGCTCCAATGTCGAGGAATCCCATAAATAGGGTCACATAATAGTTATTTTCTCCCTTGGGCTCTTCTTGGTCATTTTAGCTCCAACTGTCAATGTTGTCGAGCAACATTTCAAATGTTGCAAAGCTGCAAAATACAACTTTTGCAACTATTGGCTAATGACCAAAACATGTTTCTAACCCAAGTTTGACTCAAATGACATAATGATGACATCATCATCCAACTGGTGCCAATTAGAAGGCTTTACAACTTCTTAGCCCTATTTTCACCTTGCAAAAGTCCTATGCCTCTATTGATCTATAACCCTATTGCACCTACTCTTTGGTCAACATGACCATCTAATCACAACAAAAATGCAACTAAGGCTCACTAAACTAAAACAGATTGCTTAGTTTTCCTAGAGAACCTATGCGTGCTCCTGCACCATTCTCCCCCTCTTCACAAACACTAAGGAGTGTGGGGAGATATCAGAGACAAATCAATGCCATACTTCTTGAAATGAGCTTATTCCACCCATGTAGCCTTAGACTTTGGTTTGTCTTTCCACTGTATGAGGTGTTCCATGTAGACCTTGTGCTGAGTAGACTTCTTCACTCTGGATTCCAAGATCCTATCTACTTGCAGCTTGTCCTTAGGAGGTAAGACTACAGTACTCACATCCTCCAATACATTTGTATTGTTTAGATTCATATCAGTCACTGGTCCTTTATACTTGATCAAGTCAACTACATTAAACACTGGTGAAATACTTAATTCTATAGGAAGCTCCACCTTGTAAGCATTCTTTCCATACTTAGCTAATACTTTACATGGTCCCACTCTCTTCATTTTCAACTTTGTTGGTACTCCTTTTTGCAATATAGATTTGTTGAGATGGACCATGACATAGTCACCTACTGTAAATTGGATATCTTTCCTAGACATATCCACCTTAGTTTTCAACTTATGAGTAGCCTCTGTGATTGTTTTCATCACTTGCTCCTGAATCTCCTTGATGGTCTGAGATAAATCCTCTGCATGGCCACTTCGATGCTCCATAGCTCCTAGATCTCTGAGCTCACACACACCTCTCTGGTGCATACCATATACTATCTCAAAAGGACTCCTACTTGTGGTCCTGTTCACACTATCATTGTATGCATATTCAACTTGTGATATGACCAAGTCCCATGTCTGACCATACTCCTTCGTTAGGCATCTTAGAAGGTTAACTAACACTCTATTTATCACCTCAGTTTGTCCATCTATCTGAGGATGGTAAGCTGAACCAAAAGATAAGTTAGTACCTAGTCTGCTCCATAGAGTTTTCCAAAAATGACTCATAAACTTCACATCTCTATCTGATACTATGCTCAATGGTAATCCATGGATCCTCACAATCTCTTTGAAGAAGAGATGAACAATATAACTAGCATCATGGGTGGTCTTGCAAGGAACAAAATGACTCATTTTATTGAACCTATCTACCACCACATAAACACTATCAAACCCTGTCTTGGTTTTAGGGAGTCCTACAACAAAATACATACTAATGCATTCCCATGGTTGATCAGGAATAGGTAGCGGTTGATACAAACTTGCATTGCTAGCTCCCCCATTGGCTTTCATACAAACTATGCACTGCTCCACATATCTTCTGATATCCCTTGGCAACTTGGGCCAATAATAGAACCTCTGTACCAACTCCATTGTCTTGTTGATACCAAAATGGCCACTTAGACTACCATTGTGCTTCTCCTGAATCAGATTCTCTCTCATTGAACCTTTGGGAACACAAAACTAATTCCCCTTGAACAAAATTCCACTCTGCAGTGTATACTCTGAGAATTGACTGTGAAAATGATTATCAAAATCAGAACATACCTTATATGCTTCAGAGAAGTCTTCATCTTTTCCATAGAGATCCTTGAAACTCTCTATCCCAATGCTTTGGAATTGAATCTCTTGCACTGTCAGCAACCTCCTACTTAGTGCATTTGCCACCTTTTTCAACTGTCCTTTCTTGTGTTTGATAGTAAAGGTGAAGGATTGGAGGTACTCCATCCATTTCAAGTGCCTATTACTTAGCTTTTCTTGTGTGTTGATGTAGCTAAGTGCCTGGTTATTTGTAAACACTACAAAATCCTTAGGTAGGAGATAATGTCTCCACTTTCTAAGAGACTGCACTAGAGCATATAGCTCTAAGTCATAAGTAGAGTAATTATTTTTAGCCTCATTGAGCTTTTCACTAAAGAAAGCTATAGGCCCGCCTTCTTGGCTTAGTACTCCTCCTACTGCAATTCCACTAGCATCACATTCCAGTGTGAATAGCTTATCAAAGCTAGGTAACAAAAGGATGGGTTGAGTTGCCACTTCTTGCTTCAATTTCTCAAAACCCTTCTCTGCTTCAAGATTCCATTTAAATTTAGTCTTAGACCACCCTTGATAGTATTAAGCACTGGTGCACAAATGCCATTGAAGTTTCTTATAAACTTTCTGTAAAACTGAGCTAACCCATGAAAACTCCTATCCCGGTGGTTGGTGTAGGCCAATTTAGAATAACTTCCACCTTGCTTGGGTCCATCTTTAATGACCCTTGGGATGCTACCCCAAATACACAAGATCTTGCTTGAAGAACTCACACTTTTCTAGATTGATGGATAACCTCTCCTCCTGCAACCTTTTAAGTACCATCTCCACATGCTTCAAATTTTCCTTTGTTTTCTTACTAAAGATGAGTATATCATCTAGATACACTACCACAAATATTCCTGTGAAATCCTTAAGAACTTCATTCATGAGCCTCATGAATGTGCTAGGGGAATTTGAGAGGCCAAATGGCATAACTCTCCACTCATACAACCCACCAGTTATCCTAAAATCTGTCTTCCATTCATCCCCATCTTTGATTCTAATCTGGTGGTACCCACTTTTGAGGTCCAACTTAGTGAAGTACTTTGCCCCTCCAAGACAGTCCATCAAATCCTCTATCTTAGGAATCAAAAATCTATATCTGATTGTAATTCTATTGATATCCCTAGAGTCAGTGCAAATTCTCCACTTACCATCTTTCTTGGTTGCTAAGACCATTGGTACTTCACATGGACTGATGCTCTTCCTAATTAGTCCTTGGTCTGATAACTCCTGCACTTGCCTAGCCACTTCTAGGTTTTGATCTGGTGTGAGTTTATAGGCTGTTTTGTTTGGCAATGAAGCCCCTGGTATGAAATCAATCTGATGACTGATAGCTCTCTTTGGAGGTAATGTTGCTGGTGTCCCATTACTGACTATGTCCCTAAACTTCTCAAGTAACTTCTGGACTTCTTCTGGTATAGGTGTCTACATAGTCTTTTCTTCTTCCTTGGGTTGCACCATGACAGCATATCCTTCACCTCCTTGCTGAAGAGTGTTGATAAACTCCTTGCCACTGCTTAACAAGACACTAGGGGTCTTTGACTATACTTCTTCTTCATCCAATAGTGACTATATCTTAAATGTTTTACCATCCTTCTTGAATGAGATGGTGTTCTCCTTTCCATCATAGATGGCTCCTCTACCATATTGCCATGGCCTACCCAATAGAAGATGGCATGCATCCATAGGCAACACATCACAAACCAATTTGTCTTTGTATCCTCCAATGGAGAATTCCACTGATGTCTTCTCATTCACAAGGACACTCTGCCCTTTATTCAGCCATGTCACCTTGTAAGGATTAGTATGGGGTATCTTCTCCAATTTTAGCTTCTTTACTGCTTCCTCTGAGATGATGTTATCAGTGGACCCTGAATCCACTATAACTTTTCACACCTTCCCAAGTATTTTGCATCTCACTCTGAATAAGGCTCTCCTTTGCTTTGGCTCCTCCTTGACTGGTTTCTTGATTAGAACCCTTCTAAACATCAAGTTCTCCCCCATTTCTGACTCAATATGGCTAACCTCTGGTGATTTGACACTCATAGTGTCTTCTTGAGCATATGATATTCTCGTCTCTCTGTTAGAAGAAGATGCTTTCTCTGGGCACCTATAAGCAAGATGTCCCACTCGACCACAATTATAACATTTCATGCTAGCAAAGTAAGAGTTACTTTTTCCCACACCTCTTCCTCTGTTAGAACCTCCTTGAGATCCTCTACCTCTTCCATAACCTCCTCTAGAAGTTATTTCACTTCCATGCTCTGTGAGTTTAGACTCTCCTTGACTTCTTTGTTCAATCCATCTACCTTGGTATCCACCTCTATGTCCTCTTTGATCTTTGCCTCTTCCTCTGCTCTTGGAAGTTTGATCTTGTTTCCTTTTATTTTTCTCTTCAATCTTTATAGCCAATTGATAACATTGGTGCACTGTTTTGGGACTTAGAAGAGTCATCTCCTCTTGTATGTACCACTTCAAACCATTAAGGTATCTAGCCACCTTCAGGCTTTCATCCTCAGATACATTAGACCTCATGCAAATTTTTTGAAACTCCTCTGTATAGGAATTTACATCTTGGTCTCTTTGTCTCAAGCTTCGTCTTTTCTTATGCAATTGAATTTCATAGTCATCTGGCATGTATGCCTCTCTCACTTTGACAACCATTCCCTTCCAAGTGGAAATAGGTTTCTTGCCTTCCTTTTCTCTCTCTATCTGGATGAACTTCCACCATGTCAAAGCAGAAACTCTCAATCTTGATTTTTCCACTTTTACCTTTTGTGCTTCAGTGACTCCATCACACTCAAAATGGTTTTCCATTCCCTCTATCTAGTCCATGACTAGATCTACTTCCAGTTTTCCACTAAATAGTGGTATGCCTTCAAGTGCTTTTCCACTCATAGCCTTCAATGCCTTCAAGAAAGGCTCTTCTTGTAAAACAGGGTTAGGTTCAAGGGTCTTGTCTTCCTCTGCAACCTCTTTACTATTGGGTACTCTTCCTTCCAATTTATCACTAACCTCATTAGTCTTGGTTTGTATGTTACTCAATGCTTGCTCAAGTTGGGCTATTCTTTCCCTCAATAGCCTATTGTCTTCCTCCTGGTCATCGACCTTCTTGGCCAATTCTATATTCATCACCATGATTGTAGAACCACTAGACTCAATCTCTGACATGCAATAAACAATTCCAAATCTTTTTGGGGCTCTGATACCAATTTGATAGGAAGGTTGGATGAATCACTCACTGATTCATGCTCTAAGTCTTTCTTGGAATACCTCTAGGGTTTCTTTCTCCACCACTTTCAACCTATAGGATCCCCTAGTTCTCCTTGCCAACCCAACTAACAACAAAGTCCCTTCTACCAAGTCAAAACTTCGTGCAATCTTGTAGCACTAGCCATTAGCCCTTAAACTACCTTAAAGGCTACTAACCTCCAATTTCTTGAAACGGTTTTATAGAGGTGTGGAGATGCTTCCAAAATCTTCAATCCATCCTACTAGGGGCATTAGGGATCCACCTAGCTCCATCTGCAAGTCGCTTTCACCAAACTCCTTCATTAGGCCTAGAAGGCTACTAGCCCTATTAGGTCTCCTCTGAGAAATCAGGGATTTTCCCAAAGTCCCTCCAAAGAAAACCCCAATATTTTCTTGGGATTCCTAGTTAATATGCCCACCCCTCAAGGATTTTTGGGGTCTTGGGCCACAACTGGCCGTACAATGCCCTAACTAAAAATGAGCAAAATTAAAGCTCTTTAGGCCCTTCCTGGCTCCTCTGCAACTGGTTAAGTTCTCCCCTCACAAATGGATTGGTAGAGTCTCTTCCTCTTTACCATATCTTGGTAAGACTCATATCTTCCTTCTCCAAAAGGAAATTTGTCTCTAAGTTATCACCTCTGCAAATTAAGTGATATGCACTATGGTCTTTCCTAGCCGGGCTCTTCTTTGGCTCGCCTAGGACAAGACTCCAACAATAGCTCATGTGCTTTCAAAGGCCCCAAATCCCACTATATGTACACCCATGGAGTCTATTCACTAATCCCAAAGGGCCATAGAATTTGTATGGTGGGAAAATGAACTAACACTCCATTCTTTACAAACTGTCTGGTTCAGACCAACAACAGTGTAGAACACAAAAAATTTACAAGAAGTGCTTAAATCTAAACAAACAAACTATCTAATGCCACACAGAATTCAAAGAACAACTACCCTACATCATACACAAGTTATAGTGCCAAAACTAATCCATTAAAGTATCACTGCAATCCAAAGACCAAGAAATTTCACACACAGTCACATATGCTTTTCTTGAATTCAAAAACTTAAATCGTATAATAGGCATCCAACCTTGCTCCAATGTCGAGGCATCCCATAAATAGGGTCATGGAACAGTTATTTTATCCCTTAGGCTCTTCTTGGTTGTTTTAGCTCCAACTATCAATGTTGTCGAGCAACATTTCATATGTTGCAAAGTTGCAAAATACAACTTTTTTAACTGTTGGCTAATGACCAAAACATGTTTCTAACCCAAGTTTGACCCAAATGACATCATCATCCAACTGGTGCCAATTAGAAGGCTTTACAACTTCTTAGCCCTATTTTCACCTTGCAAAAGTCCTAAGCCTCTATTGATCTAAAACCCTATTGCACCTACTCTGTTGTCAACATGACCTTCATCTAATCACAACAAAAATGCAACTAAGGCTCACTGAACTAAAATAGTTTGCTTAGTTTTCCTAGACAACCTATGGGTGCTCCTGCACCATTTGTGTTGCAACAAAGATTGATCGAGTTACGGATATTGCTTACTCAATTTTGTTTATCATAGAGGGCCTTCCTGGTGGGAAAAATTAATCACCCCAGGGAACGACCCAACCGGGAACACGCTAAAGCCAAGCGACTTCCACCTAAGATATAAGTGTGGATATTAGAACAAAGGCCAATATCATGAGGATCATTCTGACAAGAAGGGAAGAAATGGTCTCTCACCACATGGATAGTCCCTCATGAATGTAATGCCCGCATTAAAACACCTTGTTTAGCAAAAGCCACAATCCTTTCTATTTTTTGGTGCAAAAGGTCATTTCCTTTGAAGCCACCCCACGTATACATGTGATTTTTTTGTAGAGATGAAAAGTATGCCATGGGAGATTCATGGGTACTGATGCTTGGCTGACCTGAGAAGTGTGTGTCATGGAGGGGAGCCAGTGTGGCCAAGCATCTAATCATCCACACTGAATATGTTCAACTGGATTTATCCAAGTGGAAACCCAAAAAATATTGTCTTTTCATCCTAGGATTGTGCATGCTCTTGAAATTAAAAAACACTTTTCTTGAGTCTCAAAACATTTGAAAACAAACATTCACAAAATCTTTAAATTTCAAACCCTTTAGGAGGGGAAAATACCTTTGACCGAATCCAAGTGTTGTTGCTTTCCCTAGGGATTTAATCCTTAGAGGTTTCTAAACATTTATATTTACATCATAATTTTCTTATACTAAAGTCAACCTAGGAAACTGTGCTCTTGAAACCTTGATTTTCACATAATGGACCTTGTGGAATGAAAATGAATTGAGAAATAGATATTTAGTTTGAAACTTTAAATCAAAGAATTGCTTGTGGTAAATAAATAACTCATTAAGAAAAGTTAAGAGACAATTGAACCCCACACATGTGTTGTTTCAAATTATTTCCCGCAAAATAAAAATCCGCAAGCCCAAGCTTAAAAGTCTCAGTCCAAAAGCTCATGAGGAGAATCTTGAAAGAATTCTTGAAGTTAGAGAAAGATTGGTTTACAAATTCTACAAGAAAGCTTCAAGAAAAAACCCTAGCTTGTATGAGTTTTATTATCAACAAAATCCCAATATTTTTCAAAGGTTTGCTTTTCTCACATAGGAATTATCAAGCATGTTCTTCAAAACTGAGGACTTGTAAGATGGAGTTTAATCTCTAGGTCAAGTCTAGGATCAAAATTAATCACTCTCATCCATCCCTCAAACATCCAAATCAACAAATCACCTCACCAACAACTCTTGGAAACTTTGAAAAAAATCATTCATCCTAAAATTATAGGAAAAATAAAAACCACTTTGTTTGACTTAACACACTTAGTAAAACTATCCTCTTGTGTACAATTTTACTCTAGGATAACACAAATTCCTAGGGTTTACAATTTCCTTATCCGAAATTACCTTATTTGACTTAACACACTTAGTCAAACCATCCTCTTATGTACGAGTTTACTCTAGGATAACACAACTTCCTAGAGTTTATAAGTGCATTATCACTTTGTTTGACTTAACACACTTAGTCAAACTATCCTCAATCAAAATCAAATCGAATAAAGTCCTAAAGTTTAGCATCTCCCTTAAGGTTCCTCAAGAGTTCCATCATCCGTATCACCCATCTTTCATTTATCTCATCCTCATCATCACTTTGATCCTTAAATTATCCTAGTTCTTCTCTTCTTTGAGCTTGAAGTTTAGACCAATCTAAGGGGTTAGAGGTCCATCTCTTACATTTCTGAAAATTGATCTCTATTTTATGGTTCAAAATCGATCCCAACACAAGAAGAATATGGAGCAAAACAAAGAAAAATCCACTTCGAGTGATCTAAGTCAAACTGGAACGAAATTCAATCTGATGATAATCATTGACCTCCCAATCAATCCTCCTCAAATACCTCAAAATATTCAAGAATAGGGTCAAGTGGAGGACATCACTAACTTAAGGATGACACAAGATGAAATCCTAGAGATGGTGTGAAATCCTGAAAATCATGGAATTGTCAATGTTATGACGAGGTTATATCCATCCCAATACATGCTTGAGTTAGTAAAAGAAGGGGCTAAACTCCCTTCTGACTTTGACCTAAGAAATATTGTGGAAAGACCTCTTGAGATCATGCCCTCTCTCATCAATTCTTACACTTCAAAGCATCACTCAAGAAATCCACCAAATCATATCATCTATTGCTTCAACCCCACTAGTTGTTAACAAGGGAAGCACCATGCTTCGTGAACTCAAAAAACATCACCCTGTGAGAAATAAAGAGTTGGATACAAACACCACATTCGATCAATCTATTTTGGTGAATCCATTACACACTTATTTCCTGCTCACATTTCATAATCATACCAATTCATCCTCATTTCATGCAACACTAGATTATCCTCTAAACACGTAAACCTCTCTCCCTATCTCACAAGGAGAAGGGGACTTTTTTGGAGCCGAGGGAATCTTTGAACCCTCATCGTCACTTCAACGGATTACACTACCCGTATTTCCACCATTTCCACCATTTCCACCCCTACCACTTACATCCACATCATCCCTCAGGTTGGGTCTTCCTCCTCTTCCCACCATCAATCAATCAAATCAAAGAATCATAATGAATCCTCCAGCTCTACCATCGATATTGCAACAATAGATGGAAACCATTCAAACGACCCCCATGGTCAATGCATCCACCATTCCTCAAGTGTCTCAAGGATCAAGCATCCTGATCACACCATCCACAACTCAAACCCCGATTATCAACATGACCATTCCACTCATCACAATGGTCAATACCATTCCCAATCCACCACTACCACCACTAAGGCACAACATGGAAAATTCATTCACTCTCGCATTGCAAGATGCTCGATAAGTTGCCCAACAAAAAGAACTCCAAAACCAACAAGTTGCATAGTTAGCTGCTCAGCAAGCACAAGCACAATTAGCAACATAATAGGCACAACAAGCCGCACAAGCTTCTCAAGCTGCTCAAGCTGCACAAGTTGCACAAGCTTCTCAAGCTGCGCAAGCCACTCAAGCCGCACAATCCACACAAGCTATTGAAGCTACCCAAGCTACCCACATAGCTCAAGCTTCTCAAGACACTCACGCTACCCAAGCCACTCAAATTGCATAAGCAGTCCAACAAGAGAATTCTCAATCACGAGCCCAATTTCAAGCCTAGCAAGCACACGCACAAGCACAGTACCAGGCACAATTGTAAGCACAACAAGAAGCATATCAGAAATCCTTACAAGACTATCAAGTATAGCAGCAATATGACAAAAAACAAGTGTTGTTGGAACAACAGCAACATGACCAACAACAAGTATTGTTGGCTCAACAACAAGTGAAAGCATTACTTGCTCAACAAATCTTGTAACAAACTCACACCAATGTCTCACCCGTCAACCCAACACCTCAAAACATGTTTACCCCACCTCCAGATCCACAAGATGATGTGATAACACAAATCAAACTTCTCTCGCAGCAAGTGTTTGATCTTCAATCTGGAAAAACAATAAGGAAACCTAGCAATTTGTGTCCCTAACCATTTGACAGGAGCTTAGCAATGGTACCATTCCCAAAGGGATTCAAAATCCCCAAATTTGACAAATATCGCGGGATTTGAAACCCTGAAGATCACATCAGAGAGTTCTAGGTACATTGTATGGAAGTCACATAAAATGACACATATCTAATGCGGTTGTTCCCTCGAAGCCTGGCTGGTGCCTCCATGGAATGGTTCTCTCGTCTACCCACTGGCATCAAAACATTCCAAGAAATCAAAGATTCCTTTCTCTAAAACTATGCATTCAACATTACCATGGATGTCAGTCTAGAGGAACTATTGGCACTCAAACAAGGAAAGGGGAATCATTCACCTCCTTCCTACAACGATGGAAATCTAAGGCCAATCAAAGCAAATGGGCTATGCCAAAGTAACAAAAAGTATGCACTATCATTTCTAATTTGGACAAGACCTTGGCATTCTACCTAAAGATGCAGTGCATCACCACATACGACCAATTGATCCTTGAAGTGCTTAACATCGAGAGGGCCCTTATTACACAAGGGGGCACACCTACATATCCTAAACATCAAGACCATCACCCATCCACTAGCTACAATGATAAACCTCGCACATGGGAAAAGAACATGAATGCCACCAACGATGGAGTGGTCGATGCCAAGGTTGTCATTAGTGCTCCTAAGAAAAATAATCAAATACATCATCATCAAATGTAGAACAATAATTAGAATAACACACAAAAAAATGTGGTGAACCAGTAACCACCCCAAAATCAGATCAATAATCTCAATAATCAAGGAGGACCACCTCCACGAAATAGGTATCCCACCAAATAGAAATTCACAGCCCTTGGGGAGTCAATTGAGTTCATCATGATTTTTTTTGTCAATGAGAGCATCATCAAGGTCCCCACTCATGATAATTACAATGAACCCCAGGTGAAGCCACCCTGGTACAATGAAAATCTCCTTTGTGACTATCATAAGCTCAAGGGACACACAACCACCAACTGTATGAAGTTGAAAAACATCATCCAAGATCTCATTGACGAAAAAATCCTAAATGTTGAGAAATCAATCGGTAATCAATATCTGAAGATATACATGAATCTGATGCCCGACCACAACCAAGGAAACAACTAAGGAAAGAAAAAAAATGGTAATGTGAACCATATATATGATAAGGTTGTTGCATCCCTGGATGAATGGGTCACTCTTGTCAATATCAAAGGAGCCAACCTTGATTGTGGAGTCACCACACACAGTGGAAAGGTCACTATTGTCGGGGCACCACAACCAACTAAGACCCCCACCATAAATTAAAGGTTCATCCCTAATACTCATAATGTCCTGGACTAGTTCGAAAGCACCCCTGCTTAGATCTCCATCATGCAGTTATTGAATATTTCAGCCGCCCATAGGGAGATCCTTTAGGAAGCATTTGCTTCATCCACCATCTCTGCCAACCTTAATATAGATAAATTTCAAGACATGGTCGATAATATCACCACTCTAAACCTCCTCACATTTTTCGAGCAGGAATTTCCCACCCAACCATCTCATAACCGTGCACTCCACCTTGAAGTCCTGGTTCATAAAAATAAAGTTAAGAGGTTCTTGGTGGATGGGGGTGTAGGCCTCACAATTTGTTCGCTAAATCTCATAAAGAATCTAGGAATCTCTGAGGATTCCATTGATAAAGACAAAGTCTTTACAATCAGAGCATATGATGACCAGGAAAGAGTGTCTCAAGACACTGTTAAACTACCAATCCAAGTAGGGCTAGCTGCTATGGAAACCACCTGTCAAGTCCTCGACCTTGATTTTCCCTACAATATCCTCCTGGGACACCCATGGATCCATGGGATGAAGGTGGTCGCCTCAACATTCCACCAATGCATCAAATTCTCGTACCAAAATGAAGGGGTCACAATTCATGGTGATCCTGAACCCTTCGCCTATTGTAAGAATCTGGAAGCCAAGTTCTACAAAGTTCCCCAGGTCTCAAAAAATGATGAAGGTCCCTCCACTTCATACACAGACCCATCCAACATTGCCTCCACTTCTAGGACAATGACACCTTCCATTCTAGGCATATTCGACATCAAGCTCATGATCTAAGACAATGGATGTGGAGATTACAAAATGAAGAAGAATGATTTTTGTTGTAGGAGAGTTACCTCAATCTCCTAGGTCACATGGGAAAACCCAACCAACTCAAACACCCTCTCACACTTTTAGGGTGGATCCTTCTAGATTTCGATGTTGGGGGATCTAAGTCAAGAGGACGTGGATGAAAGAGACATTTCAAGCTCACTATACCAAGATGAAAGGCCCAATCCTAATCTTCCTATGGATGAATGAAGTAAGGGGCTACAAATGATGCTTGGTATGGGCTACAATAGAAATGAAAGCCTTGGAAGGAATAGCAATGTCCGACTAGAACCCATCATTTTTGAAACACGAGTGAAAAAACTTGGCCTTGGGTATACCCCTCCGAGTATAACCATATGTGGTAGAGGTCCTCCAGTAAATGCAGTCAGGACTCCCCCTTAGTTATCGGTAGCTGCCCTACAGTTACCAGTATCTACAGGTCTGCCCCTAGACAACTTCACCTTTGATATAACTGATGTCTGTAGGAGTAGTGATGATGAGGATACCATAACTAGCCTACCCATGTTTTTTGAAGACTCCTCCCTACTCATGATTAGTACCTTATCCTTTGAGTCGGATCACCAAACTCACAAAATAAACTTGGTTTACCCCAGCTCATCGATTATGACCAACGAGGGCCACCGATTCTAGACACATATGAAAATGATGAGGTGCTCTTAGAATTCATGGGACTAAGGGATACAAAACCATGTGGAGATCATAAGGCAGTATTTGACATCACACTGGATACACAGGCCTATTAGAGGGAGACGATTGAGTCCTTCATTTGCAAAAGTGAACAATTGAGAATAATCTCAAGGTCATTGAGTGAAAACCACACTATGGCACTGTCTAACCATAAAATACTAAAAATAAAGGACGCATACAATGGTGAAAACCTCTCCAAGGCACCAGAGGATGAAGGATTGAATCTTCCCCCCACTACACTTCATCAAGAAAAATTGGCAGTCCTAGTAGAATAGTGCAACCCTATCAATCTGGGAACAAAAGCAATGCCACACATAACCTTCTATGTTGAATCACTTCTCCCAGAAGAACAAGAACTATTGGTGGCATTCCTCAAAGAAATAAAAGTAAATTTTGCATGGACCTACGCTAACATGTTGGGTCTCAATCTAGAAGTCATGGTTCATCACTTAGCTGTCTATCTAGGGGCAAAGCCAATAAGACAAAAGTTGAGAAAAATGCACCCCTAGATAGCCTTATTAGTCAAATTAGAATTGCAAAATCTCTTGGATGTTGGATTCATAAGGAGAATTGATTATCTTGAATGAGATTCAAATCTTGTACCTATTTCAAAGACAAATGGGGGCATCTGCATCTGCACCAATTTCAGAGACCTAAACAAAGCATGTCCTAAGGATGACTTTCCACTACCAAACATTGACATGATAGTGGATATGATAGTCGGACACGAGATGCTCTCACTAATGGATGAGTTTTCTGGATACAATCAGATTATGATAGCAAAAGAGGACCAGCACAAGACATCGTTCACATGTCCGTGGGGGACCTACTACTCGAACATGATGCCTTTCGGGTTAAAAAATGTAGGTACAACATACCAAAGAGCCATGACACTAATCTTTCATGGCATGATTCATAAGATAGTGGAAGATTATGTAGATGACATATTGGAAAAATCCAGAAAAAGACAGGACCGCATAGCATCCTTGAGCTCTATTTTTGATAGATTGGAAAAATATAAGGTTCGTCTCAATCCAAAGAAATGCATTTTTGGTGTGCAATCAGGCAAGATCCTGGGATATATAGTGCCAATGAGAGGAATAGAGGTGGATCCCGCCAAATTCAAGGCGATCCTCAATATGGAAGCACCCAAGACACTAAAGCAGCTGAGAGATCTACAAGGCAGGCTCCAGTCCATTTATAGATTCATAGCGCAATTGGTAGATAAACAAATCCCTTACTCTCATCTACTCCACAAGAGGGTAGCATACAAGTGGGATGACAAATGCGACCAGACATTTCACAAAATCAAAGAATACTTTCTCACACCATCGGTTTTGATGCCACCAATCCTAGGTTAGGCACTAATCCTATACATTTCAGCAACCATGGTAGCTCTCGGTGCTCTATTAGCTCAACACGATGAAAATGGAAGAGAGAGAGAAATATATTTTATTAGTAGATCTATGGTGGGACACAAGCTAAACTATACTCCTATTAAAAAATCTTTTCTAGCAGTTGTATTTACAACACAAAAATTCAAACACTACATGCTCGCTCATCAAATCAAGTTGATTGTGAAGATAGATCCTCTCAAATGCCTACTTTCTAAAGCCACTCTCATGGGACAAATAGCCAAGTGGGTCATGATCTTGACATAACATGAAATTGAATATGTGTAGCACAAGGCCATCAAGGGACAAGTAATTGTAGATCAACTAGCAGAGGCACCTATATACTCACAAAACCCACTAATTTTAGAATTTCCTGACAAATCAATTTTCAACCTAAGTTTTGCACACCACTGGAAGATGTATTTTGATGGCTCTTACATGCAACATGGGTCAAGAGTAGGGATTTTCTTCATCACTCGACAAGGAGACTGCATACACAAATCTTACAAGTTGTTATTCTCATGCACAAACAAAATAGCAGAGTATAAGGCTTGTCATAGGCTTAAGAATCACATTACAATGACAGATCATGGCTCTAAAGGTATATGGGGACTCAACTCGTAATCAATCAGGTAAATGATGAGTATCAGACAAAGGATGATAAACTTACTCCATATAAGAAGCTGGTTGAGAGCCTCAAAGAGTTATTCATTGAAATCACATTTGAATAATTACCTAGAGAAAACAACAGAGTAGCGAATGCAATGGCTACAATTGGATCACTCTTGGAAATCCTGCGCAATGTCCCAAAGCAAGAATTCCTTGTAGAGCAACTTCTCATACTAGCATTTGAGGTACCAGATTCTGAATTTGTGTGTGAACTTGTTGGTCTCAATGATCCTTGGTATCATAAAATTTACACATACTTAATAAAAGGAGTCTTGCTCGCCGATATAACCGCAAACCTTAAACGAGCCTTCATCAAGAAGTCAACCCACTTTTTCATCCTAGGAGAAACCCTTTATTGTAGGCGCATTCAAGGAACCCTGTTGTGTTGCCTGAACACCGAGGAAGCCCTGACTGCATTAACTAAGGTGCACAATGACATTTGTGGATCCCACTCGAGTGGTATGACCTTGGCTAAGAAGTTAATGAGAACCAGATACTACTAGCCAACAATGGACAAAGACGCACATGACTTCGTTATAAGATGTTTACAGTGTCAACAACATGGGGGCCTTATCCATGCACCAACTCAAGAGCTTCATCCTATTGTTACACCTTGGCCCTTTTCACAGTGGGGGCTCAATCTCATCAGAAAAATCACACCCACCTCATCCAATGGCCAAAAATTCATCATCACTGCAACATAGTACTTTACAAAGTGGGTTGAAGCCATTCCCATGACCTACATAATGAGAAAGAAGATATCCAAGTTCATCCTATACTACCTCATTTATCAGTACGGTGTCCCCCAATCCATTATCTCAGATAATGGGACACCTTTGGGTATGTGCAGGATCATGATGGGCCAAAAAGTGGCGATATGTAAGTGATATGATGGCCCATGTGGTTGATGAATTTTTTTTAACCCAAAATTGATGAAACAAAAAGGGTTTTTAAAGGAGATTCTTAACTTTCCACCAATAAAAATTATTCTTTACTTTGAATTTAATAACGAATTATTATTCATTTTCTATTTGCATTACGACTAAAGTCTTGA
This sequence comes from Sequoiadendron giganteum, assembly GCA_007115665.2. Classification (NCBI taxonomy): domain Eukaryota; kingdom Viridiplantae; phylum Streptophyta; class Pinopsida; order Cupressales; family Cupressaceae; genus Sequoiadendron; species Sequoiadendron giganteum. The sequence continues at coordinate 304,432,633 of CM021102.1, forward strand.
TTGATAGGCTGATTTAAAAATATCTATAGATTTCAAAGGGTGTCACATTTTTTGAATGTGAAACATGCATCACATTCTATGCTTCACATAATATATGAAAAAAAAAAAAGAATTGAATTTCATAAAGTTTTGAGCAAGTTAAGGTGGTCAGACATACGAGTTTTTATATGTTTTAAAAGTTGTAATAAAAAATCATAATTAATTATTTACTTGGAAAAAAATTAAAAAAAAATATGCATCACATCGAGACATGAGTCTTCTACTTATATCCAAAATATTATAAAAAAATATTATCATTTTATTGTAGTTAGGGTGGTTAGACAGACACCTACTTCTTATTTTTTCTCTGAAATTTAAGTATTATTGCATTGAAATTTCAAATTTTCACCAAATAGATTTACCTTTTTAAAAATAAACCTAGTAGTTTAGAAGCTACATTCAATTTGGAGTAGATTTTATTCTTACATATTTTTGAAATAATATAGTTAACTTATCCAAATTCTTACATCAAGTTGCCTAACTCTAATTTTTCTAAATTTTATTGCCACTTAAGGGCCTTTTTTTTCCATGATGATCCTGCACATGCCCCTTTCAAAAACCAGGATGTCGGTGACTTATGTGAAAGATTCAAAATGCAACATCTCTTTTCCTCTCCATACTATCCCCAAGGAAATGGCCAAGAAGAAGCTACCAAAACAACCATCTTGAAAATCCTTAAGAAGACAGTCAATGATGTTGGTCGTGACTAGCATCTATAGCTAAATCCCACCTTATGGTCCTACTGTACTAGAATCTGCACACCAACAGGTGCCACCCCATTCTCCCTAGTCTACAGATCAGAATCCATCTTACCCATTGAGATCGAGCTCCTATCCCTGAGAATATCATTACAAAACCTCATCGCAGATGAAGAATACAGGGTCTCATGACTGAATGAGCTGGAGTTACTAGATGAGTGACATATGGATTCCCTAAACCATCTACAGGTATATAAGAACTGACTTAAGTGGAGTTATAACAAGAAGATCAGGAGGTGAACCTTCCAAGTCGAAAAACTTGTGTTGAAGGAGAACTAGAAGAACATACGAAACCTAGATAAAAAAGGTAAATTTGAGCCCAATTGGTTGGGACCTTTCATCATCACAACAAGTTATAAATCAGGGGCATATCAGTTATCAACACCAGAAGGTGAACCCCTAAAGGAGCCCATGAACAACTCCCACCTCAAAAAGTTTTATGCCTAAAATATTTCAAGGTATAGAACCAAAAAATACAAAAATATCAAAAAATGTCCTAAACAAATGGTCATCCTAATGAAAACCTAGTAAACAGGCGTCTTGGTGACAACAAAAAATATAAAAATACAAAAATCCAAAAAAATCAGAAAAAGGATTGAAAGCAGTTAAGAAAAAAATTATCCTCTAGTGAAAACTACTTCGGTGGCGCTTTGGACAAGTACCTTGGTGAAAACCTAGAAAATAGGTGCCAAGTATAAATAAAGCATTCTCCATCCACCAGGATCTTCAATACTCACTTATTCATTACATTCCATCTGTCCTTCCACCATTCGTTTGCATCTGTACCATAGCTTGATCTTGTGTTCGTATCATGGTCCACCCTAGTACTACTTGGCACATTCCTAAGGTCAATTTTTCCTACCTAAATCAAAGTAGTTTATCACATTACATTGGGGGCATATTCCTGTACCGACATCAGATCATATTCATGTATATTCTTGTGATCTTCTTTAAACATCCAAAATAAAAAAACATTCAGAAAATGCATCAAAAATCCGAAAACATTTAGAAAATCCATCAAAAATCCAAAAACATTTAGAAAATTAAAAATCCACAAACATCCAAATCATATTAAAATCTAAAATAGGTCAAAAGTCTGAAAAATAAAAAATAAAGTCATCCAACTGAACTACGTTGTCGTTGAGCTTGAACGTAGGCAAGGTTGATCTTTGATCATCCCCTGAGACATTTTAGGTCAGTCCTTTAGGCATTCGTCTCAATGGCAATCCGTTTGCCCATCCATCTCATCATTGAGTCAAGTTAATTGTCAGTCAAATTGTGTGGTCTCTTTGTTTATAACGTAGGCAAGGCTAATGTATGGATCAGCTCCTGAGACCCCTAGGATAGGTCTTTAGGTTAGTCTCTTGGTCATAAATTCCAAAAATACCAAAAACATTTGTAAAACATCTCAAAATTCCAAAAACAGCCTCAAAACATTTGAAAAACACAGAAAACATCCAAATATTTGAAAAACCCAAAATGGTGTACTCGTCTCATCTCGCTGTCACCTGCAATAATCACCATTCATAATAAATAAATCATCTTTATCCTTTGGTGAGTCAATCAGAAGCAAGTCTAGCAGGTTCAAAAGTGAACACCTAATCGTGAAAGTCTCAAGTCTAGATCAATGATTCAGCAAGTTGATCAACTCGGAGTATCAATAGTTTATCATCCAATCAAAATCTCATTGTCACCTAATCACAACATGTCCTAGGAATGCGACCTTCATGTGATGGACATCAACATCATGCATCACCATAGTTTAGTCTTTGCTAGCGGTATGAAGAAGATCAGCTTGTTTGTTTACTTTATCTTTCTTTTGGATTTATCTTATTGCGCTCATCCCAATGACCTCTCGATGATGTCTAAAGAGAAAAATTTAGAGAGAAATGAATGAGGCAACGATCATTATATTTTTGTCTATTGTTCTTGTTGGATTTTCTTGTCTGTTGTGCTTGTTGGATGTTCTTATAAAATACTTTCGTCATGCGTGCTTTGTTTTTTTTGTAGGGAGGATGTTTTAGGTGTCTTGTTGACCACATACGAAGGCTTTCCTTTCTATGTTTTGGTCCAATATTTCTAGAATATCTAAACTACATTTTGAATAAGGTTTCATTTGTCAAGTGTGAACAAGAGTACTCCTATCTAATTGACGAGTCAAAGTCCATCACACTAGGGGCAATGCCATCCTAGTTCTTTATACCTTGATGCATCTCACTTATGTGTGTTATCAAACATAAGGAAATTTGTGCTCTTTATCTCTCCCATTTCTAGATAAATAATCCAATAGCATCATTCTTCATCATATCTAGTAAAGTCTCAATGACTCATGGACTTGTTGGACTTCTGCATCTTCTTGGATTCAAGGGTTGATCCCTCTCATTTTTCTATCCTCTTTCACACTAATAATGCATCCATCCTATATCTGCACTCTCATCCTACATAATCATGTCATATCATCATAAGACAACATCACCCATCTCATCCAATCTCACATGCATTGCATCATCATTTAAGTTGTTTAAAATAATATATATTTGTTATTTTGAGCATCTTAAAAACATCTCATTTATATCATCATTATCATATAGTCTAACCATCCATACATCCAATTTGAACCTCTTTGTCGCAAGATCGACCTTCGAATTAAACTTCTCGCTTGATCTCTCAAGGGGGCAATGTACCAATGTACTTATTTTCGCTGGGGTATTCGAAAAATCATAATTTTTTTTAATTTCGATGTCGGCCACATCATTCTTTGAACCAATGCAACAAGTACATTGCTTCAAAGAGGGGCAAAATGTAGACATGCAAAATTGGCATCATGAATTTAATTAGGTCATATTCATCCATTCATCAAATAAATCAAGTTTATTTGATTAATCTCTAAACTCCTCCATTTAAATTAAATAAATTCATCTTTAATACTAACATCATCCCCTTTAGCTAAATAAATCAAAATATTTATTTAACTATGTCTAAATCATTTTCCATCTCCTTTTGATTTATTTCAATCAATAAATCTAAATCGGATAGGTCAAATCATCTAATCCCTCATTAAACTAATCCAATCCTGATTAATTTAATCTAAACTCATGTCACATCCTCTAGCTTTTCCCACTTTCACAAATAAATCATTTAACTGATTTATTAAATCTTCTAATTTTCCTCAACATGGCACAATAGAGAATATTCCCTCAAATTTGAATTCAAATGCAAGTGGACTTAGTCCTTCCAACAAGGCATTTATTTCACCTTACAAGTCCTTTTGCATTGATTGAAGTGGCCATTACTCCATTTGACTCTCCCTCCACCTTGTCATTTCAGCATTTTCAAATTTCAAAATTATGCATTTATGAGAACATTCATCAAAACTTGCACATCCTTAACCCATTCACATGGTGACAAGTGTATTCTTCCTATTGGTTGGATTTTTATCCCACATTCATCCCTTTTGCCTCTTCTCTAATAAAATTCTCCTATAAATCCAAGGCTTTCCTTCACCATTTTCATCCATAATTTGAGCAAAGTTACTCTCTTCACATTGAAAGCTAATTTTGTCCACTCCATTATCATTTGCATCTTAAGGAATTTCCATCATCATTTAGCTTATCAAGGGTTGGGAAAGGTCTACTTTCCACACAAAGAGTAGCATCAATCCACTATGGGATAGGTATACATTGTGCTTCTTTTATGCTTTCAATTAGTTTGTTTTGTTATTTTGTTTATGAGGTATAATGTATTATTTCATAGGAACATTAGTTTATTTGCTTAGTTTTGAACTCACCATACTAACAAGTGTTGAGGTTTAAGCTATTTGTAGATTTATGGTGCTCACACATCTTTCTAGCACTCTCCTCAAGTAGATACCTCGGTAATAGTCAACAAACATCCAATTCAGAGTCTTTGACATCAATGATAGCAATGCAGCAGAGTCTAGTAAGTTACTATGTTTCACATAATGCTTAGTGGTAATCATTGAAATTCATAGTGAGCCCATAGATTCCATGAGAAAATAGATCACTATTTTAGACTCTATCACTTTACTTATTTTGTTCGTAACTCTCCTTCAATAATATTATTCAATCACTTAGATGAGGTGAGCCACTTGTGGCATCAACAATCTCACTTCTTGATCTACCACCAATTATAATAAATTTATCAACAAGACATGGTTTAAGGATTACTTTATATTGTATTTTATAAAAAATGTATCTATTTAATGGAACATTTAATTAATGATTATGAAAAAGTGTCTTCAAACTAAATTCCCTTGCCCTTTATGCTTTGATGCTCAATTCTTTTGGTATGTTTATAATTTCTATTGGTTAATATATAAGACTACAAAAGTAAATAAAAATATATATGTTACTAAGTGTTTTATCAATGTTTTGATGAACTAGGTTTGACGTTTTAATTGTTAATGTTATTCTAACTTGGGTTTATACTGTACTATCTCCATAGTGAGTGGAATCTAAATTTTTGTGATGTATATGTTTAATTGTAAGTGCATTACATGCTTCTTTACACCATGGGTGTTTTTAAAGAATATGACCTCCCTAGTTACCTATAAGTTATTACTATTGGAATGGATTGAGATTAAATACTTGTATATTTTTAATTATTCCTTCTAAGATTACCTTCTCTAATTGAATTTTAAAATGTTTCAAGATTTAAAATATCATTAATAAGACTGTATGAGAAGAAAAGGCTAGGTCTTCGCATTGGAGACTCAAAGAACATGGGCCCTTAGGGCTCTTTGTGGGATGGTGATTCACAATTTATTTTATATAGATGTAGTTCCCCATGAATCACCATTTTTTGTAACTTCTTTGAAGAGTGCTTGTGGCCAAATTATTATGTATATCAATATTCACTAAATGGTGGTGTGATGGTATCTTTATATGGTAATATTATGAGGGGCATGTGACATCTGATGTGGTACACAACATTGTGATATTTTGGTATTTTTATCTTTTATCATTGATTTATGATTACTTTTATTTATTTTTTTAATATTGGATACCCTTCTAAACTCGATTCAATGTATTTCTTATGAATTTGAGTTATGTATAAAATATTTTTTTTAATTTTATTTAGTTTGTGTGTTCATGCATATTTATTTGTTATATATATTTGTAGGTTATATGCATTATGCTAAAACATGGGTAAATGAATTGCTAGGTTCAAAAGACTTGTATAATATAATGTTGGTCAATTTTTTTCTTGTTTATTTTTTGGTTTTTTATATTTGATTCCCTTTTGTATTTGATTTAGTGTGTTGCTTGTGAAATTGAGCTATTTATGGACTATATATTTCATATGTAGTTGATTTAGTGTGCTTCTTTTGAGTTAGAATTATGTATAGATTAAGTATTTGATTTGAATTTAATTTTTTGTGTTCATGTATAATTATTCATTACATATATTTTTACGTCATATGTATTATGCTAAGTCATGTGTATATGAATTACAAGATGTGAGTAATGATTTATTCCAGTGGTTAATATGACCTTAGATGTGTTGTACTAATCTGAGCCTTGTTAGGTTTGACTTGGACTTGTAAAATTTCATGTTGGTCATATTTTTTCTTTTTTATTTACCTATTTTTATGTTTGATTCCCTTGTGTGTTTTATTTAGTGTGTTTCTTATGAATTTGATTTGTGTGTAGACTATATATTTGATGTGTATTTGATCTAGTGTGCTTCTTGTGAATTTTACTTATGCATAGATTATATATTTGGTGTGTATTTATTTTTGTGTGTTTATGTATATTTATTCGTTATATATATTTGTTGGTTAAAAACATTATGTCAAGACATGGTAATGAATTGCAAGATATCAATAGTAATTTATTTGGGTATTTAATATGATATTGTATGTATAGTACTAAGTTTAGCATTGTTAGATTCAAAGGACTTGTATAATTCAATGTTGTTCATATTTTTTTCTTGTTTATATCATTGCATCCACTTTAGTATTTGATCATCTGAATCATTTTTTTTAAAGTGCTAAATAGTCTTGATCTTCACAAAAAAAAAATTTAATATACATGTGTAAACTCAGTTCCAACTGATTATACATTTCTCTTTACTTTAATAAAACAATAATAATTTGGATATATATGAAAATATTTAAACATTACAAGAGACATGCATAAATTATTTATTCTAATTAAAATTAATATTAAATAAAATATGTAAACTAAAAAATACAAATATGTATGTATTATTGGTCAAAAAAATAATTTTTAAATAGATTTTCTTTCAAAACTTTTTTGTAAAATTTAGAAATAAAATCAAAATAAGAAATATCAAATGTTATGAATTTGTGCTATCTTGAAATTAATAATGGATTTTTTTTTATAAATAAGTAAAAAAATTATAATATTAACCTCCATGACCTACTTAGATAAAAATGTAAAATGCACATCTTTACGTTCTAATACTTCATATTGCTATAATTATGATTAATAAAAGTTATTTGTTTCATGTTTTTGTCTATTTTACAAGTTTTAATATAGCTCTTATTGTGACAAGAATTCAAAAATTACAATTACTTTAAACATATCTAAATCCTTTAAACATCTAAAAAAAATTAATTTACATATTGACTAAACTTATATTACTTTAACATACACTTGCTTAAAAAAATTATGTGCATGAAAGTGAAAATAGAATGTAATGATAAAAATTCCATACTATCCTATCTTTTAGACTTGCTTTGATCAATGCCCTACTTTAAACAAAACAAAAAATTCTTAGCATAAAAATTACCATGGATATATACGAATATTATAATAACATTAAATAGAATAGTAAGTCTACCCTTATATTATAATAAGGTTAAATAGACTAATAAGTGTACCCTTAAAAGTAGGGACTCAACTCATTAGAAATACAGATACTGTGAATAATACAAAAGCAACCATAACAATTGGTAGTAAGTTGTATTATTAAACGGGCAATACAAAAACTAAGAACAAAGATTAGCTACAGGTGGTCCTCCCACGTCCTTTCCTCTTTGTTTTATTTCATAGATCGCACAATCTTGATCCTACGCAAATTTCGCCTTGATCAAAGCTACAAGCTTTTGGCTGATGCGGAAAGCTTTGCTTAATACGGAATCCGGGATAGGGGGCTTCGCCGCAAAGAGAGAATTAGCAATGACCTGAACTCCGGGAAGCTGGCTGCTCAGTGCAGCGATGACCACTGCATTTTCTTTCCCCACATTCTGCTGGAAATGCACCAGCCCCTTTGGAAACACAAATACATCCCCCTTCTCCAACGTTTTGCTGAAAAACTTGTTAGTTGTATCAATAAACCCAACTAAAAGCGTACCTTCTATTACAAAAAGCACTTCAGTGGCTCTTGGGTGCGTGTGAGGAGGATTTATTCCCTCCACTGCGTAGTCGATGCGGACAAACGATATACCCAACGTGTTAAGGCCTGGTATCTGTACAACGTTGGCCGCTGTTACGTTGGACCCTATGGCATTCGTTGTATTGCCCGGTTTCGCGAGTCCGGCGAAGAAGAAGTCGTCTGCTGAAACCGCCTTTGGGTCTTTGCACACGAACCCATTCACGAAAACTGTTCAAACGATTTGTCAGCAAGTCGCCTTATAACGAAATCATAGCACACCATTATATCAAGTTATATACTCACCTTTGCTTTGCTCGTCTGCGACGCAGAAATCTTGTAACGGATCGGAATCCGCTGCCATGGCATTGTTGGTGTAACAACATATCAGCAGATAAAGTCCCAGCGTGAAGTAATTCATGCGATTAGCCATTACAATGGAAACACAAAAGAAGCAAACAGAACAGGACAGGAGAAGAATTGTGTTAGAATGTGATACTACAAGGCCCATAACACGCTTTATATAACCGAAATTTTAAGCACTCCGAAAGGAATAGTTCATCTTTACTTCCTATAGTTTAGTTCGACTTGCAATATAATAAACTTTCTGGAGAGTTGTTCTTCTTATTTTATTCGAAGGAGTGATTACGTATGGCTTCCATCAGTACTGAAAGTTGACTTACAATAAAATATGTCAAACACGAAAACATCGATAAGGACTCGTTCAATATATGAATGCCGTCTTATATGGACGAAAAAGAATAATTATAATCCTGTTTCTGTCTCACATTAAAAATATTGCTTTTCCTTATCAGAAATTGAACCACCACGAAGTTTCGTTTATTGAATAGCGGTGGTCACTCACCAACTCCAGTATTTAATTGACAGAGCCATCTGACAAAACGTCTTTTCTGCGGTCTTTCACTATTTGACATTTGTGATATTCCCTGCCGTCTAATTATGTGGGCTGTTAAATTTATTGGAGGAATTCGGTTTTTTAAAGGTCGATAGGGGAGAAATCTCCTATTGAATAACCGCCACTTCCATGCTCATTTAATCCTCCCAAAAAAAATTCACTTTGATCCATTAAATTTTTTTATTTGATTGAATAAATAATTACAAAAACACCAATGGTTGCTCATTATAATTACAAAAACATTAATGGCTGATCATTAAGTGTTAAAGTGCATATTTTAGAGTGGATTTAAGGCATAAACAGTTATAATTGATGGAAATTAGAGTGGGTGGATACTGGGACATTAGGTGGCAGCAACCGGACGACACCTCTAAAAGGTGTTTTTTTGACCTCCGCATGTATATCCAATGCTCTCGCACTCTACTGAATTGCCCAAAAGCCAAAAGCTTAGTTATAAGCTCTTAACTCGTGGGTGAAAAAAACCCATAAATATTTTTTTCGATTTGATGCACGGTTTAGATTCTATGGTTGCGCAAAGTTAGCCCTAACGGATATTGGGTCTTCTCCCCTAGAGGGAGACAAATGTATACCGGAATGCTTCAGCATTCAAATTTGTATCTTGCTTGATGAAAATTGTTTACAATTGTTTAATTAAAAAGATGGCTTTTATTAAAAAATTAAATAAATTTTGGAAGCATAATTGATATGCAGACAGTTAATATATTTCTTACTTTTAGAAATATTTTAAAATATTTACCTATATATTGTTGTCACTGATTTAATGTTGGACATGGGAGAAATGGTATATTTGAGCACTTTTTTTTAATTTTAGAAATCAATGCTTCAATATCTCCAATGTTCATAATGTCTTTGTTAATATGTTATTAAATACTTTGTAAATTTATAAAAATCTTAATAAATTTTTCCATCGTTTTCTAACTCTCTTATGAAATAGTACTTAGTATCAATATGCTTGCTCTTATTATGAAAAACATGACTCGTTGACATGAAACTAGTTGATTTGTTATCACAAATTTTTGGTGTTGGATCTTCTTGTTTATGTAATAATATCTTAATACTCTCGTTGTCCAAACTTCCTCACATGCTATTGATGTCGTTGCTACATATTTTACCTCAACTGGTTAAATTTTTACTATAGGTTTCTTTTTTGATGCCAATGAAACAACAATTCATCCAAAATGAAAAACATATCTAGAAGTAGTCTTCCTATCATCTATTCTACCTATAAAATCATTATCAATATAGTCAATCAAAGAAAAATATCTAGTTATGGATTGTTGTTGTCTTTGCAACACATCTCAATATTATCTTTTCAACTTATCAAACTATGAGTCCTAATCCATGTCCATAGATCTTGAGATTAGAGTAACACCATACATGATATCTAGTTTTATGGTTATAAGGTACATCAAACCTTTCATAAGTCTTTTGAACATTGTTAGATAAACACTTTTTTTTCTCTTTGCTTACTTTAGTTCCTATTCCAAGTAGCATTGCTATTGAATTATAATTCAATGCCATTAATCTCTTTAACACATCCTTGGCATACTTAGATTGATAAATGGAAGTGTCATTATCTAATTGTAGAATTTCAATACCTAGAAAATATAGCATCAATCATATTTTTTCAATTCAAGCTCATTCCTCATAGTTGATTGAAACATATCAATAATTCTATTTAGTTGTAAAGTAGAAAATAGATCCTAGACCTAGCTAATAGGTTAACTAGGATCAATTATTTCCTTTCCTTCACATTAAAAAATAAACCAACTAGGGTTTGATGATTGACTACCTACCATAGGGGAGAGCCAATCTAATAAGTTTTTTTTTCTATATTCCAAAGAGGAGAAATTTGATGTGTATTTTAGTAAGCCTATTTGACATGAACTATAGATTTGAAAATATAGTTTATAGCACAATTAAGAATTAAAGTTAATGGAATAGTTATAGATCTAAGAAATGGAGACAAAATGAGAATGTTCATATAAAAATTGATCCTAAATTTGGGGGTCAATGAGGAGGGCACAATTGACCAAAGGTTATAGTTTTCTATGTATTTTCCTACAACTTTCTATTGACAACACTTGTGGATCTTACCTGCACACATAAGAAAAAGGGGGGAAAGGTTGTATTGTATAGAGGCTTACTTAAGTCAAACCTTATTTTGGTGTTTCCACCTCCACAAATAGAAAATGATGATGATAAGCAGGTCTCACACTAGGTCAAATAAATACCAAATAAATAATAATTTATTATAAAAATAAATGATAATTGATAATAATACCTTATGTATGGAATATATTTTGAAGTGATTTCCACACCATAAGTTACCGCCAAATATCACTTGATGGATGATTGAATTAATTAAAGACTTGCAAGTGGTTAATCCACATAATACAATAGGTTTTTGTAGCTATAACAAAGAGGATTTATCATATACTTCTTCATAATTCAAGCATGATTAATCATAATAATGCCTTGTTCATAATACTTCTTCTAATATTGAAATGAGAGGAAAACTTGTTTATATATGCATCTAACTAATCTTTTTTATTGTAGGTCAACTTGGGATCCTTTTTTAAATCTCTAAGGACCAACACCAAAGTATTACTTATAAAATTAGAAAGAGCATGTCATTTCTTTCCTAATGTAGAATCCAAATAAACATTTCCCATATTAGACTATTTTGAAGAAGAAGAGGGAGAAGGTGATTAAAATATTCTAAAAGCGAAATCAATCTAATTCTCTTTTAGAACATGATTCAACTTAGAAATATCATTCTTATAACAATAATGTTCTCCATTACCTTCCTTATTTCAATATGTACAAGTAGGCCTTTCCTTCTTAGATGCTTCCTCATTAAAAGATGATGTAGAATCGATGGAATGACATGATTGAGATTCCTTGGGTTGATCTTGTGATTTGTGTTTTTATTTCTTCTCTTTCTCGTTTGAAGCCTTTTGATATTTGGTGCCTTTTTATCCAATAAGTTCTTGTGATGTTTTGTTCAAGGTTTTATGTCCCCACCATTCATTAACCTAGATGGCCCCCCTTTTAAGTGCTAACAATTATGCATGTGCAGATATTATCACTTTATGTAGGGCGTCAGAACTCTGGGTCTTCATCTTGACTGCTCCTTGTGCCCATGTTTGGTTTTATTTTCTATTAAAATATTTGGGTAGGCTGGCGAACAAGTGCCATGTGTCCCATTCAACGACAGGGTCCAACGTCTTTCACTGTCAGCAAGCAATAGGCTCTAATGGATCAACGATGGCCATGAAGCGACATGGATACATCTGGACCCTTCCCTGTTCCTCACTTGATTTTAATATTCATTAAAATAAGCTCATGGGTTGGTGCACATGACATGTGTCCCTTTGTCAGTGAGACCCATCAAACTTCAAAGGTAGTGAATGCTTTGTCTAACAAGATCAACGGTTGAGATAAGGCGGCATGGGTCAATATTGGCCATTCCTAACCAGCCCATGGGGAACCCACCTCGATCTCTCGTCTCTCAACAATGAAGCGAGGTAGTGACATCTAGAATGATCAGAGTCATCAAAGAAACTTTAATGAATTGTAGTGTAGGAAAATGCATACCCTTATATTTTTAGACTTGTTTGGGCTAGTCTAGCTTTATTTATCCATATTTATGTCTTAATTGGTCCTATTTTTGCATCCACAAGCCTAATAAACTATACCTTTTATGGCTAATCTCGACAAACATCAAAGGATAAATGATAAATTAATGATTTTGGTTGTGTTTCCCTGATTTTTGGGTTGGGGCTAAGATGCTACATAGGATGTATTTGTCCCATAAAGGTCTTGGGACCCTCTTTTCAAATACACCTTACATGGGGGCCTTTTTGGAGTCAGTGCCTCGAGACTAAGATGCCACCAAGGGCGTCTTAGTCCCCCTTAAGTTATTTTTCAAGATTTAATTTCAAATCTTGGTGGGATTTAGCCTCCTTTAATTAATGATTTCATTTGTTTGCTTATTATGGTGTAATCTTGGGATATTAAGCATATATAAGTATAAATACAAGGTTCTTTCATTGATTTTCATCCCAAACATTCATGAGATCATCTAATACTTTTGTGAGAGCATTCCTTATAGAAAATTTTAGTTTACAAGAGCATTCAAGAGAAATTCTTTAAGCATTTTGAGCCATTATCAAGATTCAAACATCATGTCCAGGATATTCTTGCATCATGTGTGTTTTTGAGATAACATTTGTGATGTAGGGTTTTGATTCAAGCAAGCAATTCAATTCAAGGTCTATCAAGCATTCATTCAAGTCAATATCTACATTCAAGCTAACCACCTCACACAAGTTTGCAGATGTAGAGAAGGAGGATTCACTACTCACAAGTTCTCTTCATTCAGAGAGCCTCATGGGGTGAACTTGTTGGAAGTATGTCCTATATTATCATTGATGTCACCATGTTGGTCTGGTACCTTGTATTGGTGTGCACATCAAGATTAACTCATCTGGTATTTTGGTCCACATATTCTCTCTAGTAATCAACATGATCTAAGGTTTTGGGAAAAGGATTATAATTGTTTGAAGCATGTATTCTCAGATGTTCATATGTCTGGGTGATATGCTAGCATCGGGTTTTTTTATTGCATCTCAATATTAGGTTAATCATGGCCGACCTAATATTTAGTTTATTGCTCTATATAATTTGATTTTATATCTGAGACCTAGCTTTGGTCCCAACCGACATGATATTGCATGAAACAGGTGAATTAATTTTGAAAAAGCTTTATATGAAGTCGACAAGTTATCCTTTTGAAAATATGAATTGCATCCAATTAGGCCAACCTAATTGATGCATGTGGGTATATATGTAAGATGGTTAGAAGAAGAAGGTGTGAATGCGAAGAAGACAAGAAGAAGTGTTTATGTGTATGTGTGGTAAGAAAAGTGTTTGAACAGAAGGTTTAAGATCAATCTGTTGTCATAGGAGTGAATACTCTGAGCATCAAAGGAACTGAATCTTCACTTGTGGTGTAACTTCATCAGTTTAACTCTGGCGGTTAGCCATTTTTGTTAGTTGTGAGCCTCCATGTTTGGACAATGATTCCTTGTAAGCAGTGAGCTTATTATATCTAGAAGTGAGCCTCATTGTAACTGGTATTCAAATAACTATATATATTATGAGCTAATCCTCATTGGGTTTTCCAAATAAAATTTGGTGTTCCTGTGTTGTGGAATTTCATGTTTTGTTAATGCTCTTATTTGTTCTATGTTGAAAAGTAATTAAAGATGTGTCTTCAATAAGTTTTAGAGGATATTGATTCACCCCCCCTCTCAGTATCTTAATTATTCAATAAAATTGCCCTAAACCACCTCAAGGAACAACATGAGTTCTAGAATCATAAAGAGTATGTCACAGAGAGTTTTTTGAAAAAATCGCAGGCTCTTGACCAAAGGACGAAAGTGTATAATATGAATGACATCATAACATGTTGGCATCTTGTGCGGGCCAAAAAATGAGTTTATCACAAAAAAACAACAAAGTGACTACTTCTAATCTGATTGCTAAGAACTTCTAGAATACAAGAAAATAATAGAATGTGATAGAACTGAAATGAAGTAAAAAAGATAAAGCGAATAATAAATAGAAAGGAAATTCTCACAACCATGCAGGTGATTAAACCTCTAGCACAAGAATGTCTTCAATACCTGCATGCATAATATTTGGAGAAAGTGTTGGGGCTATATAGAGGTTTGCCTCAGTCAAACCCCCATTTTGGTGTTCCCACCTCCACAGGAAACCAAATAGAAAGAGAAAATGTAACTAAAATGTACAAATAATGTGGTGAAATAAAAAATTCAGGAGTAGAACCTACACCACTAAGTATGAGTGATAAAATTAATCCCCACTCAAGGAGGAAATCCTATATCAAAAAAGAGGTGATAAAAGTAATCCTTGATCGAGGAGCAGATCCCATATCATAATATGTAGATACAATCAATAGGGTATGTGTGAAATCCAAAGATGATCACAAGCACAAGGGAAGGGGGGTATCACATGTAAGAGCCAGGGGCTAGAAAGAGTTTTTCCAAGAGAACTTGAAGGTTCTATTGTAGCAAACTATAGGGAGCTATGCAAACTTAGATAGCAAGAGCCAAAGAATATGCCCAAAAGCGAGAGGTACATAAGAGACCAAATGAGTTGAGAAGATTACTTTGAAAGAGGGAAAAGAAGCTTTATGAGCCATATCAAGGCGTCTGAAGCTATTACAACTGACAAAAGTAGTTGAAAAGTGGCAAACATGAATGAAAACAATTATTTGAATGTTGAAATGTTGCAAGATGCTAGTGCAACATGCGGATGTGTATGTGGTGTGCTAGTGTCTAGACACATCACACTATAAAATGACATGATCAAGAAAATTACTAGGTTTAACGTAAAGTTGACATGTAAGGGTAGCTACTAAAAAGGGGTGCTAAGAATCCTGAGAGGAAAAAAGACTAATGCAAGGGCCAAAATGAGCCTAGACAAGATGCTAAGAGAGTGGGCACTAAAGAAGATGCAAAAATGTATGTGAAATTATGAGGGGTGCAATTTTACGACATTACATTTTTGCCCCACTTTAGCGGGCATATGAATCTACACTAATATGTGTCGCTAAGGGAAATCTACCAAACATAAATAAAATCATTGTGCCAAAAGGATACTGTAGAGGAAGCAGTTTACTCCTCCAACTACAGAAACATGCCCCCGGGTTGAAGACCTACAAAACAGATGCATTAGACAAGAAAAACCTGCACAAGAAAACAAGGTTAGAACATAAAAACATACACACACAACAAACTAAAGGACTTGAGTCAGCAAAGTAAAAGAGACCTCGATTTAAAAGGTTGTCGCAGTACTATGCATCATTCCCAAAAAATAACACATAGAAGAAATCAAAAATGAAGAGAGGAAAGACATATAATTAGGATGAAGAAGATGCAATTCTTCGATCTAATATACACATAATTGAGAAGGGAAGAGAAAAGAGAAGAGAAGTGAAAAGGCTCAAGAGAGAGCAAGAAGGAGGAATGAAAATTCCAAGAGAGATGGCTCCACAAGTACTTGGACCCAAGAAGAGTTGAAAAAAATGACTTCATAGCTCCACAAAACTATGAAGTTGCACAAATTAAATCAAAAGCCCTCAAACCAATGATGGATAAATCCACAGGATGTAAGTATCTCAGAGGCCCACAGACCTATAAGGAGGCAGCCCCCAAGATCTCTCACATGAAGGAAATCTAGGGAAAAAAGTGACTTATAGGCCCAAAAACTTGAAAGCAGGTAGCCACCAAGGTCTCTCACATGGAGGAAACCTAAAGAAGGGGACTCCATAGAGTCAAATTTTAAAGCGGATTTATAGGATCACCTACAAAGCAACATGTTAATACGTAGATAAAACATGTTAGAAAACAAAAGCAGCTACACAAGCAAACAATTGAATAGGCATGGAGCCTCAACAAGATATGCTCTTGCTCAAACAAAGAATGAGGAGTAGGAAACAACCCTCTCTCTTGTGGAGAAAAGCTAGAATGCTCACAAGAAGAAGATACAAAGATAAAAAGCAAAGGAGGATGGACTAATCTACGAGAATGAGGTTGAGAGGACATCATGTCAACATTCAACCATGGTTTCTACTTAGATTGTTCATTCAAGAAACCAAGCCCCAAATTATGCTTATAAGGTAAAAATTCTTTAGCTACCTAAGTTCCTTGTTCATTACATCCACAACCTTTATGCCCATAACCATATTTAGAGACAAGCTTAAAGTTGGGGCCATAACATGTTTTCAAATCTTGAGAAGAAGGAGGATCTTCATATAGAGTATTATTCCAGCAAGGGGGATCATACTCCTCTATGGGATCACCATCACCCTTTCTAACACGACCTCCAACATTATCCTCTTTAGAAGAAGCATAATCATCTTGCCTAGAAGGGGGATCAACACTAAGAACATTATAATTTATGTCCACATTATCTTGCGATGCAAAAGAGTAATCATCTTTGATAGCGGGTTTGGATGATGTTATCAAAAGTTTTAAGTGGATCGGGTCAACTTTATATTCCCTAATGTAGGAATCTATAAAGTGTAAGGAACCCTAATCATCACCAAGACATGCATTTTCTTAAGAAGTAGAAATTGTAGACTTAGGACTTCTTGCTTTAAAAGGATCTTCTTCGGGGACATCTACCTCAAGAGTATCCTTTGTAGTAGGTACTACTAGAGTAAACATCAACACATTGGAAGACACTAAAGGAATAAGAGTACGTACAACCAAAGCCTGACTGGTAGCCACCACCTCACATAAGTGAATAGCTTCAGGGCCAGCCCTGACTATGACTAATTGATTGTTGCAAATGAACTTAATAGATTTCTGCAAGGTAGACGAGACTGCACCTATAGCATGAATCCATGTTCTACCAAGAAGACCTGGTTATATGGTAACTTTTCTAATATAGCATATATAAGGGTAGGTACAGTAGTGGGTCCCAACCTCAAAAGAAAGACTTTCATGCCTAGGGCTTGTTGACTAACATTATCGAACCCATGAATGACAACAAAGGAAGCATTAAGAGAAGATGAATCAATATTAATCATAGGTAATAGATCAATGCTACATACATTGGGTGTCAAACCAGCATCAATGAGAGTACGTCTAGTGTCATTATTATTAATGTTAACTATAATCATTAGATTATCTGCGTACTTCTATACTTTCAAAGGTGCGATTTATTGTGGATAAAATGTAATATTCAACGAATTTGCACAAATATAGGCTATCAACAAATCAACATCTATCGGCCTAGCGGAAGAAGGCGAAATGATCTTTTGGAAGACTTCTTGAAGCATACCTTGGTAAACCAAAGTAGACTAAAGCAAGTCCCACAATGAGAGCTTTAGTCGTAGGTTTAGGAGCTTGAAGAAGGCTTGATTGAGAAGGTAGTAAATAAGTGGGTTGATCAATATTTTTTTATTCTTCCTGTAACATTGAAAAAATGGTCCTTAGCCTTTTTCACACTTGTTTAGCTCCTTCTTGTGGATTTTGGCTTAGTGTGGCCTTGATTTAGAGTTGTAATGTGGATAACACATTCACATTAGGTCTTGGGACCTTGTGAACTAATGTATTTTAGTGGGTTGTAAAGTGTTGTAACACACTTTCACTTTTCTAGTATTTCTAAGCATAATTAACATTCTTTCAATCATAATTTCTCTTAACCTTGCCTTATTTGGTGTGTTGTAAAGTGTTCTAACACACTTTCATATTCCTCTAGGCTTGTCATTAATAATTGGGATCTCTTATACTTTAATTGGCCCCTTTTTGCATCCACGGTCCTTATTTATGTGTATTTTTAAGGATAATCCTGACAAAATGCATTTAAAACATCAAAACTCTGAAATCCCACCTCAAATTCCTAAGGTGGGACTCATTCTCCATTATAGGAAAATGAGTCCCCTTACATGGGACCCATTCACCTAAGGTGGTGAATGAGTCCCCTTTAACTCAAATTCATATCTAATTTAAATCTTTGGTGGGATTTTATTCTCCAAGATCCAATGTCGGCTTGTAGTGTTGTAATTTCAAGAATTCTTGTATAATTGATTATAAATACAAGGTTATTCCACACATTTTCATATGAACATTCTAGCAAGCATTCAAGTACTTATCCTTATAGAAAATTGAGTTCACAAGAGCATTTGACCAAGAGCATTCAAGGTGTTCAAGGGTAGATTATCAAGCTTTCAAGAGCATTCTTCAAGAATCAGTCATCCTATCAAAGATCACATTCTTCATATTTGTCATTGCGCTTATAATTATTATGTATAGTTCATTATCCAAGCAAGATTTGCATTCAAGATATATCTCCTTCAAGCAAGAATTAAAATCCGCATCCATTGCAACCATTTCAAGCATACTTACAACACTTTATTGCTAGGATTTGGTGAGTTGCAACATCATATTTTGTTCATTCAGCATTCTCCTTTACATTTTCTTTCATTGCAAGGTTTAATTACCAACAAGGGGGTTGACCAAGGAAAACCCCTATTCTCTAACCCCACAACCGTTTTTCCCTCTCTTTGTATGTAATTTACAGGTCTAGGTTGCAGATTCATCAAGGAGCAAGATTGGAAAAATTATCATAAAATTGTCAAAGAAAGTCAAAGTTGTCAAGATTGTGAACAAGCCTTGGAAAAGCTTGGAGAAGAGCTATAGGTTGATTTTTTCTATTTCAGACCTAGATCTGAATCAAGAATAGAAGAGCACACTAAGAGCTAAAGGATCCAAATTTTAATTTCTAGAAATCCAAAAGTGGATTGATTCACCACTATTGGTGAATGAGTCCCACTATACCTGTATGTTAGAGATTTTTGCAAATCTGAGTACTCATTTGTTTGAAACCTATTCCAACACAGTTTTCCCAAAATAGGACTGATTCACACAACTTGGTGTATGAGTCCCAATTGGCTTCAACAGTTGATTTTCAAGATTCCAAGCCTTCATTCTACCTTCTTCAAATTCCCAAGTGCACATTTCTAGTTTTATTATTTTCTATTGTTGTTTGTTTGCATTTCTAGGTCATTCTTTGAAGCTTTGCATCAAAACTATGGTTTTTCATTTCATCCTTCATTACATTATATTTTCCAAGTGTAAACTTGGAGGTGAACCTCTCATTTGACATCACTCAATCCCTTAGAACATACCCTTTTTCATATTTCAGTCTCCTTTGCATTGAAATCTCAAGGATTTGTTCTTGAATGTGGATACTAGAAGACTTGTTGCCGTAGGTCCTAAAACCCTAGTAGAGAACCAAAAATTCCATTTACATTTTAGTGAGCCTACATTTAGAGCATGACAATTCTAATTTGGAGTGCATTTACATCCTAGATTTAGCTTACATTAGCATTGCATTAGGTTTTTCATTTCTTAATTTGTATCCTAGGGTTTTAATTTTTGCATTAGTGAAAAGATCATTTAGCTTGCATTATTGTACTTAATTTTATTGAAAATCAGTAAAATTCTTCATTTGCATTAGAAAACCTAAAAATCATAAAATTCAATTCAAAAATTATGATTTTTTTCAAAAAAATCAATACCTGGACTCATTTGCCATCTTGGGCAAATCAGTCCCTTTTCATATTTAGCATTGAATTTTATGGCATTTACAGTTCATTTTCTCAGTTTTTGTTTGCTACTGTTACACTTCTATTTTGGTTTCATTAAATTCATTGCATTTAGTTTACATTCATTCATCTTGTGCATAGTTCAAAATTTCATTTACAACATTGTTGCATAGTCTAGAATATTAAATTTGCATCAAGGATATGTGCTTTGGAAAAATTTGGATGTCGTTAAAATCCTTAGTAGGTGAGTTGTGCCTTCGAAAATGACCCTAATGACATTAAACTCACTCATGCTCACGCAACTCCTAATGAATTTCCTCCTTGTGATGTTGACATCATTAGAGAAGATGATGGCAACATGAATAGGTTCTTAAACGATTGTCTTAACAATCTTAAGGCTATCACATCCTTTTACCCATTCATGAATAAACCATAACCTCCTACCATACCACCTCTTAAATGTTTGGTTATTTGCATCCTAAAATAAAAGTTGAACCTAAGTTGCCTACAACAGGTGAACCTGGTTCCTCTAAGCAAGTAAAAATTAAACCCTTTTATGATAACAAGGTCACAAACACTCTCATCAATATTCAAGAAACATATGGAAAAGGTTTGACAGTCTTGAGAAAACAAGGGTATGATACAAGTGAACATAAAATTCATCAGCTCTTAGAAAAAATACCAACAGAGGAAAATACAAAGAGAATATGATACCAAGATTCCCCTCGCAATGAACATTTTCCTAAAGAATATCTAAGAATTCATAGCGATGGTACGGTTATCTTAGATCATCATCCCAATATGAAAGTTCTTCTCACTAAAGAACACAAAATAATTCCTAATAGTGACAAGGATGAGAGGATCACCTCAGGTCCTCCTCCTCAACCTTCAACTAGAGAAGCTGGTGAATCTAGCAAACACAAAAGGCCTTACAAGTTACAAAAAGCTCAACCTTCTTGTCCACCACCTAAAATTTAAAGGAAACTACAACTGCTTCTCAACAAAGGATTCATAACATTACCACCTATGAATAGAATAGTCCTCTATCCTAAGGATGCTAAGGTCCCACATTGCACATATCACAATTCTCAGACATAGTACTAAAGAGTGGCGTACATTCCAATCAATATTAAATAACTTTCACTTTGATGGTAGTGAATGCCATCATGTAATTTCCTAGCATTTCTTCCCCCCTTGTCATTTAACAGTTGTATAACATCATCTTCTCACTGTTACGTGAGCCCTTTCCGACCACTTACCTCAGCTCATTCTTGTCTCGCACTCAGTGGGGGCACAAAGTTCATATATCCTTATCCTATTAACACATTTTTCCTTGTCCCTTGGGTTCATCATTCCCCTTCCACTAATATAGACTGAGATTGCGAGGCAAATGAATTTCTCATAGGTTGACTCGCATTTTCATTACTAGTCTTTTGCATTATTTATTTTTCATTTTATTTTGTGTGATTACATGTGCATAATGTGATCCCCTATGATGTTATGTTTTCTCTCACTTTGTGACATTCCTATATTTGTACCTTCATTATTCTATAAGTAATTCATTGCTTTTTCTTGTGTATTTTCTTTTGGGGATGGAGCAAGAAATTGAGACATTCATTTATCCTTCATGTTGACCTAAAAGGCTTTCTTTTTCTTTTTCCTTTTAATTTCATCTTTTTCTTGTTTTTTCCTTTTGGGGATGATGCAAGGCGTCTAGACACCCTATCTCTCTTCCATGTTGACCCTACATATTTTTCTTTCTTTTTTCTCTTTTTGTGTCATTCAAGATTCTAGTTTTATGTGTATTTGGGGGAAGATGAGACTTTCGAGCTCCTTAAAATAATTGCAACAAATAACATACTGACCCAAAATCCATAGATCTCTTATGTGTTTGGTGTTTTCTTTTTGGGGGCAACCCCTCTCTTTTCTTTCTCTCACATGACACAACCTTAGAAACATATGACCTGGCATAGGGCTTTCCAAGTTGGCTCTCATGTATTTCTTCTTGTTAGCATTTTTTATTTGCTACATTAAAGTAATTTCTCATAGCATGGTATTTAGAAATTTCTTTAAAGTGGGGACATACATTGGCATTATTTATTTTTCATTTGTCCTTTTCATAGTTCTTAGTGAAGCCTTCTTGCTTCATACGATGTGTTTTTCACTTTGTGGATGACATTGGGTGTGATGTCCTTCATGAGTGTGATCTCTCTTAGAATATTACATTCCTCATAGTGGCTTGATGCGACAGACTACATCCCCTAAATTGTGAATTTTCTATTCTTTGATTGGTCCTCTCTTAGAGACATTAGACACAATGTTCCCTAATTTAAAGACCTCACATGAACTAAGAAAGACTCCTTTAAAAATTTCCTATGTTACATTTATTTATATGGCTACCTTGCATAACACAACTTGCATTCCTATGGAGCCATCCTATTTTTTCATGAGCTCCAAGCATATGAAGTTTTGCTTATCCCATGAAGCTTGAAAACCAAGTCATTTTTGTGTGGCACCTTATTAAATTTATCAAGAGGTATAAATTTTGTATATTTGAGCCAAAAGCTCAATCAACAACATGAATTTCCCATAGCCACTTGCATGTGTGTGTTAGTACATACAAACCATGAGTGTATGTTTCTCTCTTTTAGGACTTCTCAATTGGAAGACAACCATGAGTTCCATTGCCTTAGAGTGAGTATGTTTTTTTCTTGAACAAACAGCCTAGCTCTAATCCACATCGCATTGGAAAAACGGTCGAAGCTTATTATGACTTTCTCCTTCATTGTTTTTTTATCTTTCGTAGTGTATGATTGGCCTTATCATTGTTCTTTATATCATTCTCATGTGTGTTCCTTTGTGTTTATGTTGGTTTTCCATGAGATCTTTATCCTAGGGGCTTGATCATCCCTCTTGATCATTGTTGTCTCATATTGCTAGCATTGGTACAATGGATACCCCTTTTATGTGTGTTTGTCTACTTTAGTGTGAATTTTAAGCAGGTTCATCCTCTCACTAAAGTGGGGGCTAAATGTAATGTCAAAAAAATGTTTCTTAGCCTTTTTTGTGCTTGTTTAGCTCCTTCTTGCATATTTTGGCTTATTGTGGCCTTAATTTAGTGTAGTAATATGGATAACACATTCACATTAGGTCTTGTGAATTTGTGAACTAATGTATTTTAATGATGCCTTGTAAATGTGTTGTAAAGTGTTGTAACACACTTTCAAATTACTCTAGGCTTGTCATTAATAATTGGGCTCTCTTATGCTTTAATTGGGCCCTTTTTGCATCCACAAGCCTTATTTATGTGTATTTTTTAGGATAATCTTGCAAAAATGCATTTAAAACATCAAAACTCTGAAAACCCACCTCAAATTCCTAAGGTGGGACTCATTCACCGTTCTAGGTGAATGAGTCCCCTTAGGTGTGACCCATTCACCCAAGGTGGCGAATGAGTCGCCTTTAAGTCAAATTTAAATTTAATTTAAATCTTTGATAGGATTTTATTCTCCAAGATCCAATGTCAGCTTGTAGTGTTGTAATTTTGGGAATTCATGCATAACTAGGTATAAATACAAGGCTCTTTCACTTATTGTCATCCTAACATTATAACAAGAATTAAAGTACTTATCCTTATAGAACATTGAGTTCAAAAGAGCATTTGAGCAAGAGCATTCAAGGTTTTCAGGGGAAGATTATCAAGCTTTCAAGAGCATTCTTCAAGCATCAATCATCATGTCAAATATCACATTATTCAATTTTTTCATTGTGCTTACAATTGTGATGTAGATTTCATGATCCAAGAAAGCTTTGCATTCAAGATATATCTCCTTCAAGAAAGAATCAAGAACCACATCCATTGGAGCCATTTCAAGCATAATTACAACACTTTATTGCTAGGGTTTGGTGAGTTGCAACATCATCTTTTGTTCATTCATCATTCTCCTTTACATTTTCTTTCATTTCAAGGTTTAATTACCAACAAGGGGTTTGACGAAGGCAAACCTAGGCTATTCTCTAACCCCACAACCATTTTCTCATCTTTGTATGTGATTTGCAGGTCTAGGTTGTAGATTTATCAAGGAGCAAGATTGGAAAAGTTGTCATCAAATTGTCAAAGAAAGTCAATGTTTTCAAGATTGTGAACAAGCCTTGGAAGGGCTTGGAGAAGACCTACAAACTGAATTTTGTCATTTTGAACCTAGATCTGAATTAGGAGTTAAAAAAAAAAAAAAAATCTATAGGATCCAACTTTGAATTTCAAGAAATCTAGAAGTGGATTGATTCGCCACTATTGGGGAATGAGTTCCACTGTACCTATTTGTCAGAAATTTTTCTAGATCTGAGTACCCCTTTGTCTAAAACTTGTTCTAGCATAGTTTTCCCGAAACTGGAATGATTCACCTAGCTTGGTGTATGAGTCCCAATATCTCCAATAATGGATTGTTTAAATTCCAAGCCTCCATTATGCCTTCTCTATTTTCTCAGGTGCACATTTCTAGTTTTACAATTTTCTATTGTTGTTTGTTTGCATTTCTAGGTCATTCTTTGAAGCATTGCATCAAAACTAGGGTTTTGCATTTCATCCTTCATTAAATTATCTTTTCCAAGTCTAAACTTGGTGGCGAAACCCTCATTTGACATCATTCAATCCCCTAGAACATCCCCTTTATCAGATTTCAATCTCCTTTGCATTGAAATCTCAAGGATTTTTTCTTGAATCTGGAGTGTGGAAGACTTGTTTCCCTAGGTCCTAAAACCATAGTAGAGCACCAAATTTTCCCATTTACACTTCCTAATATTATAAGTATAGGCTACCACTCTATAAGAGGGATACTTAGAAATATCATGAGAATCTCTATCAAATGGAACACCATTAATAGAATAAAACCTTTTGGGAGGAGGACTAGCAGGAGTCAAATAAATAATGGGCTCTTAGGCCTTTGAGTGGCAAGAAAGAAGTAGATTACATTTACAGACTCATCAAAACTAGTGGCATAACTAGCAATTACATGTAGTGACATGCAATGATGAGCCGATAGGTAGAGGGGAAGTCCAAATGGTAGGGGTATGTACATGCAAAGAAGGAATTCAAGAGGGGGATACTAAGAACAATTTGAGAGAGAGCAAAGTAGTTGAAGACAAATGCATAATTGCTATTATGACCATATAGAATAGTATGCAAGAAAGAAAATGGTGCTTTGAAAGAATACGTAAGTGCATAAAGGGAAATGTAAAGAATTTGGGAGCAATTTAATGACAGCCAATAGATAAAATTAATGGAAACAATAGCCATTGAGGGAAGATAAATTTGAATTTAGTTTTTCAGTACGACTACACACAGGAGAATATTTTGAAGTTATTTGAAATCCCAAAAATATTCCATGATAATCGAGAACAACCATAGTCAATGTTATAAATGAAGAGCAAACTTTCTATCAAACGGAAGTGTGAAACATTTAACAAATATAAACAACCCATATTGGAAATCACTTATTGTAGGTTGCTTCTTTGATCATATGATCATTATCATTATGTCCATTATAGTATTCTTCTTATCGTTGAATCTATTTGTCTTGAGTATGTTCTGTAAAAATCAAAGAAAAATGTGAAGTTTTGTACGGCGAACATGTGTCATTGTTAGAAAATATCTAAATTAGGAAATATTAATAGTTCTATAATTTATAACAAATAATATGTAATGCACCTACAATATAAGATATCAAACAAATAAGATGTAGGCATACCTTGTGCACATATTGGGTTGTAGTATGTTTACGATTATTGTCCCATATAATTGTGTTCTAGTACTTGAGAATTATGTATATACTTGAGAATTTTAAAAAGTATATATAGTTGTATCAAGGAGATCCCACAATAGTGGTTTACAATTTTTGGCCAAACTGGACACTGAAATTATTATTTTTAACTAAATCTTCACATTTGGGAACCTATAGCGGTTAAACCATGAGGAATTTGAAGATGATACAAACTAGAGTCTCATCACATTTTGTCTGTAGATTCTAACAATATTTTTTTCAAAATTTTTGGAATCAGATTGCACTTCTTTTTCCATCTCCCACAAAAACCGGTTTTTTCAAAAAAACAACATTTTAAAAAAGTGATGCTCACCGTATACAACATAACTTTTTTTGTATGAAGGATAAAATTATAATTATTTTGAATTTGGATTTGTAACTACAATATCTAGCACTTCCATTTGGTCTCATAGTTTTTTATTGAATATTTTTTCCTTAATCAAGTTTCGAAGTCAAACCAACTACAATTTTTCTGTATGTATCAAAACTCAATTTTATTTTTTTTAATGGATCAAGGACATCAATACCCAGTATTAAAATATTTTTAAAAAAATTATTTTGATAATTTGCTATTTTTCCGCATGTGCAAAACAGAGAGTTTGATTTTCGGTGAAAAACCTATGTTTAATAAAACTAAAAAAACACATACCTAATACAACCAAAACATATTAAAATTTTATTCGTTGGATAGCTTGTTCTGAGGACTACTATCTTTTAGTTGGGTTTGTGAAGTCTCCTCCATTTTCATCCTCAAACCGAGTTTCGAAGGGCAGAAATCTACTAAAATTTGGTGGAAGAGGGGGAGAACGACAAAAAAGGGGGGTTCGCTCGAACCCCCCTTCGAACGAATCCCCCTTCACTCAAAAGGGTGGAGCGAACCCCCCTTTTTTTTTAATTTTCCTTTCATTTCTATGAAGAAACGTGACATCATAGGGTTCGAGCGAACCCACCATACAAAAGGGGGTTCACTCGAACTAGGGGTTCGACCGAACCTCTCTTTTGGGTTCGATTGAACCCCCTAGTTCGAACGAACCCTTTAAAACATGAAAATTTGAATGTGTCAGCATTTTTACAAATTTCCTTCCTTATCAAAATTGTACACCACTATTATGGGTTTACCCATCATTTATGACAAAGAATTTGAAATATAGTTGTGAAATTAGAGATGGAATAAAGGACATATAGCCTTATCTTGTATATAAATGGAATGTGTTTGTAGTTTGTATACCATGCAAAACATGGGATCATGAAGTTATTTAGCATTGTAGAGACCTCTAGTTACAACTAAGAACATTTTTAATCTAAAATGGTTTCAATCTGATATAGTTATCAACAAACAATTCAAAGGCAAGAGCACTGGCAATGACATCATTGACCAAAGAAGAGGAATGAATTCAAAGAAAAATAAAATATAAATGTTATATGTTCAATGAAAGAAGAGGAAGGAATTCAGGTTTATCATTGGAAGAGAGGAGAAGGATAATGCAAGAATTGAACAACAACTTCTCTCAATAATCACCATAGAAGCAAAACTTTGGCTAACTTAGTGGGAGTGGTTGCAACTTCACTATGGAGGGAACAACAAGGAAGCAAAATTAAAAATGGTGGAAATTCTATATGCATTGAAATGAAGAGGGAAGGGAGAAGTGATATAGTTACTGAAAAGAATACAAAAATTTCATCATGTTGGAAATGTACACAGCTATTGGAGATGATCCTCTTCTTTGATTCAGAGTGCACTATATTTGTTGGCATGTGATTTGGAGTATCTATCAAAATAGAAAGTTGGATATATGTGTATTCTTGCAATTGATTTTACATGGGAAAGAGATGTGAATGTTAGTCATTGTCTTTCCTTAGTTCCAATATCTATTGTAGCTTTCTCCAGTGTCAAGACTTGATAGTTATGTATTGTTATTGCTCAAGCCATTGTCAAGGGGAGTTGTGTTTGGCTGCCTCATGTGATCCATGGAATGGGGATGGCTTTTGGGTTATCTTGATCCCATGTTGGTCCAATGTAGTTTTGGAATTGAAAAACAACATATTGAGATGGTTAGGGTGGTTTATCACCCCTAGCATATACGATAGACTTGACAAAACCCAATGATCCATTGATTAGGCCAGCTACCACCCAAAGATTTGTTGTTAACATTACTTGTTCGCCAATTGCAAGTAAGAGCTCTACTTGAAATTTTTCATCATCGCCATAATCAAGAGTCCTTTTTTGAGTAGTTTCAGCAATATAAATTGCATTGGGAACATTTAACTATTGAAGCATTTTTCTATTGTGCAAGGCAACCAAGCTATTTGTTGGGAATAAGTGAATAGTTGAATCAAATTGTTGGTTTTTTGAGATAAAACCATGGTGTTTGTTTAATTCATTATAGTTTTATAATCATCTTGAGATGCCTGAGAATATCTAATATTCAAAAGCAGTCTATGGAACTCTTGTTGTGTATTAGACTATCCATGTTGGTGAAAGACTGTGTCGAGCATGAAAACAATATTAAAAGTGTGCCAAAGAGCCAAGGTTGTGGAGTAAGAAGCATACATATGCCTATCCAAAATAGGTATCAACTGTGTGAGGTCACCCACAAGGATAACAAATGCACCACCAAATGGTTTCATATGTCTAGCATAAACACTTGCCACAACCGACTATTTATTTTGAGTAACAACTTGGGTCCCAAGAAGCTCATTTCATAATTTAAGATGTACTTAATATGTTTTAAGTTCTCTTGAAATATGGTCAACGGTTGTCCTTTCAATGGATTTATATCTATAATTGGTATCTGAAGAGATTCATGCACTATAAAGGCACATATATTGTAAGCGGCCACCCATATTTCTTCCAAAGTAAGCAAAGGATTCATTATCTGATTTGGTGATGTATTTAGTGTTCTCTAGATGTTGTCTATAAGAAATGATTTACTTGTACCTTTAGTACTTTGAATAATCATATGCAATGGTGATGATGAATATGGGCCAAGGTGGTGTTGTTTAATGATATTTCGAGCAAGCTTTTTCTTAGGAGATAGCTAATGACAAAGTGTAGTTGCAGCAAGTGGGCAAAGACTATCTTTAGTTGTATGTAATTTACTTGTAGAGATGAAGTCTACAACAATGTTATGTAGATTCTTAGGAACATGGTGTGTGTCCCACATGTGATTTAAATTAAAGTCTTGTCTACCTAATGGTTGCAGCTAGTCCAA
Organism: Sequoiadendron giganteum; assembly: GCA_007115665.2. NCBI lineage: Eukaryota > Viridiplantae > Streptophyta > Pinopsida > Cupressales > Cupressaceae > Sequoiadendron > Sequoiadendron giganteum. Next base: position 304,461,906 of record CM021102.1, read on the forward strand.
GCAGACATTGTTTATAGGACAAAGGTGGGAAAGCAATTCTCGTTCGTATTAATCTATGGGAGGTAGAGATTGGGTGTTTTTGATATAGCTATCACCTTCTTCTAGGCTATTAGGGGGAGCAATAACTCTAGTGACATGCCAAGGGTGATAGCCAGCAACATGAAATTACCTCCAGTTTTTTGTTATAATATCTCTGGTGAGACCTATATCTGCTTCGACATTTTGAAAAGGCTTGTATAGCAGCAATTCCGACCAACAAAATGTTTCAAAGGTATCACAATTCTTAGGAGGGGCATACTTTAATAGTGGGTAAGCAATTATCATAGCAGGGTATGGTTGCAAACGCCAACCCCCTCTCTTGTGATTGTTTTGATGTGTATACAATTTTGCGAATTGAATAAAGGATATAGTGTCGATCTCAGTTGGTCTTTTCATGTAACAATTAATATAAATACTTGAAATCTCTTCACCATTGTAACCTATTTTTAAATAGTGGAAGGTTTGCCTACTCATATTCAAAGATAGGAAATACTGACTTGACATGACAAGGGGAAACTTTTGCAGCATATGGAATGTTTCTTGTGAACCAATGTCATGATTTGCAACCAAGTTCATCATGAACTTGTGATAGGAAAGCAATGCTTTATCCCCAAATGAATTTTTATTTGCAAGCTTCTACAAGATATCAATATAGCTTTCATACTTGTTTTCAAGTTTTGATGCATATTTGGAAATGTAGTTTAGAACAATTTGTGTTGACAATCAAAATTTTCTCACCAGATCGCAAGCATCTCAGGGTTGTGGCTATTAAGGTGCTCATTATTTCTTGTTGGCTTATAGGATTTTTTTTATTCATTTTCGATTGCCAATGTCGATGATGGTTGTGAATTTCATGGATCTTTGTAGTGGAAATTTTTGGCCATTTTTCTTAAGGCATGTGTACTAAGTAAATTTGGTATGCCTCTACACCATGTTCACCAGCTATTCATAATCTACCATTGGTTCCATGCAAGCAATTTTTGAAATGTCAAGAAAATGCATGTCCTCTAGAGAAGAGTGGTGGACTCTTGGTATTTTTTATTCTAGGGAATGAGGATTCCATGTTGATACATAGCAATCAAATAATATTTTTGTCTACTAAACTTTGTGTGGGTTGGACTAGTCAATCATATCCATATTTGGGTCACCTAGAAGCCACAAGAAACTATTAAAATGTGTTGATCCATGGTGTTGCCACTCATACCTATACCAGTAATCCTTTGCATGGAAAATCCTCTCAAGAACCTTGTCATGAAAAATGATGAATTGCAAGTTTATGTACAAGGCTATTATATGCAGGTTTTGGACAACATTATCCATGATTCTTCTTCGAGAGGATGGGATATGTGGCTGAGAACTAGGATCAAGTACCTTGTGCAAATCAGGCCATTTTGTGTCTATGAAACTCAGAATGAAAAAAAGAGTCGATGTCCCAAGTTGGTGGATCATTGCAGTGAGATCTTCCTAGAACTTTCCCCAATATGAGTGTGTACCTCTCAAAGATGCACCAAAGAGAAAAAATTGGTTTTCTATCTTGGTGTCTGTTGCATCGTGAAGCAGTTTTTGCAATAAAACCACAGACTTTGGGATCCTTTCTTCCAATTTTGTTTTCAGGAGAATGAAAGTTGGTTGCTAGCTTCAATGTCCCATTATTAAATTATAAAGGTAATATCTAAATCTGACATGCCTCCTATAACTATTATCATCATGTCTCATCAAGTGCAATGCATATTCATGTAAGTGGATTTGTATGCTTCTCAACTATAGGGTCATCATTGTTGTAGTGGGGAATAATGTTGGAAAAGCTATGCTCAATAACCCTTTTGTATTGTATTCATTGATAGGGTTATAATTTATCTCAGGACAAGGCAAAGTATCTTGACTAATGTCTTTAATCTACAGAGCTCTGATTTCCTATAATTCTCAGGGAGGGTTGGGAAACAATGGAATAAATGATAATGGGTCCTCAAGCACATCTTCCTCATCAACATCAATTTCCAAAGTTGCTACTGGTTCAACTATGTTTTGTACCAGTTCTTTAGTTGTGTGCAAAATATTGGTGATGTTAGTACTTGTAGTAGGCAAAAAATTTAAATCATCACAATCAATTGCAACATCACTATAGTATGGATCATTTTCAACATTGTTTATCAATGTAGACATGACATTATATTTTTCAACATAGCAATCATAGTTCATTCCCTGAATGCCAATTCTTTAAACAATCACCACTTCAACATCATGTAGGCAACGTGGAAAAAAAGTTGCAATGGTCATGATTTCTTGAGGGAAGCTTATAGTATGGCCTCTATATTTTTATTTTCCTCCTCAAGCATGGGTCACTTGTAAAACTAGAGCAACTCTAGTTATAAGCATTTCTTCAACCTGAGTCAACTTTGCAAGGACAAGAGGTTATGGTCCTGGGTCCATCATGTTCATTGAAATAAATCATTGGATTCCCTTTTCAGAAGCACAACCCAGACAAATGACATCCAAGTTGGATGCTTGCACTTTCATGCTGCCACAACTTTCCTTATAAATACTACAAACTTTCAAATCGTACAAAGCATCAATGCGCCAACAGAAGTACTACATTGAAATACAAAAAGAATATCCAAATGTACTATTAAAATGGCGATGGGTTGACAACACAGATCACAAGCCACATACATAAAGTTTGTGCTGAGATCCACATCAACCGATTATCAAGGTACCTTCACTGGGAAGGTTATGTGCAAGCTGCCAAGGGATGGAGGGTGCAAGACTATAGAAACCGACATTTGTTTCGAACAAGCTCGATAGAAATTCTAGTGCGGCCTATTGATAAGAAAGTTCCAAAGGAAAAACTATGGTACCTCTTTGTTGCAAGTATTTGTCTCGATGGCTTGCACAGATTTGGTCTCTATGTTGCACATAATAGAGTTGGTTTCTTTGGCATTTTGCTACCCTTTTTTGGTCCACACTTCATGTAGGACTAGAACATGAACAAGGTTGAGGAGCCTACAACCATAATATGAGTAAAATAATAAATTTCTTGCAAACACCATCTTAAAGAACAATGGTATAGCTAAAGAGATTAAGCCAACTCAAAAAATCACATTTTTTTAGTAGCATGATGGACAATAAGAACCAAGAGGAGAAGTTCTAAATACAGGTGCACATGGGTGTGATGGACATCAAGCAAGGAAAGGAAAAGTTGCAAAGATGTATATATGTATATATGTACGAATAAGTTAATATGTATATGTATATGAATGTTGTTTGTAACTAATTTCACATACATACATGTCCACATATAAACTATTTTGGTCAAAGATTAAAAAATAGAGCATGTTGTCTCAATGTATAACCACTTCTATAAGTAGAAAATTAATAGGATTAGGAACAAAAGTTGTTTTCATGGGATGGACATTGGGAAAAAGGGAAAAGAAAATAGATGTTCAGCTAACACAAACTGCAAAAATGTGCATCTAACTTGAGAAAGATATATTTCGGTATAGATTTTATTTTGTAAGTATATATTTATATATGCATTACATACCTTGCATGCATAATAGGCAATACTATATATAAATGTTGATTGCATCTAATTTCACATACATATATATTTTAACATAGGGAAAATAAAATGAAACACACTAAAAGAAGGCTTTCTATACACCCTACCATATTGCGTCATGGATCCTTGAGGGCTATCAACAAACCCCTGAGCAAGAAAATAAATTTTCTATCACTATAATCAATGGTAAGATCAATGTTTAATATTATACTTAATATACAACCTATCATACATATGAATGTTGTTTGCATCTAATCTCACAAACATACACATCTACACATAGGAAATATAAAATGAAACAAAACAAAAGAAGGCTTTCTCTCCACCCTACCATATTGGGTCATGGAGCCTCATGGGCTCTCACCCAACCCCTGAGAAATAACATACATTGTCCACCACTTCGATCAATGGTGAAACCAATGTTTCTTATTACACTTAATATATAGCCTATTATTCTAACAACTCTTTTTTGAGGCTGAAACAAATAATAAGTTCTAAAGAGGTACATCTAACTTGAGATACCTATATATCAGTGTAGTTTTTATTTTGCAAGCACATATATAGGAATTGCATGAGTTGGATGCATCTATAGGGATCTGTTACTCGGATATATATATACACACAAAAAGAATGTGTGGAAATGTATGTATGTGGAATTACATGTAAAAAATATGTATATTGTCCACCACTATAACAAATATAATGATCAATGTTTAATATTACACTTAATATACAGTCTATCATACAAATGGATGTTAACTACATCTAATCTTACAAACATACATAACTGCACATAGGTAAAATAATATGAAACACACTAAAAGAAGCCATGGTCTCCACCCTACCATATTGGGTCATGGAGCCTCATGGGCCCTCACCAAACCCATGAGAAAGAACATACATTTTCCACCATTGTGATCAATGGTGAAAACAATGTTCCTTATTACACTTAATATATAGTGTATCATTCTAATAGTTCATTTTTGAGGCTCAAAGAAATAATAACTAAAAAGGTGCATCTAACGTTAGACGCCTATATATCAATGTAGATTTTGTTTTGCATGTACATATATAGGAATTGCATGAATTTGATGCATATGTAGGTATATGTTCACCAAACATGGGCATATATAGCAAGCAATAACCATAAATCAAAAAAATGTAGATATATACAACATTAAAACCAATCCAACCATAACATTAAAAATGGTTGTGTTAAATCGAGCAACATATACTATTGTCATGTGCTTATAGGGATAAACAATGTGATGCAACCAAAAAATTATTTTTCGTCTTACAAGAACATGACAACGGTGTGTGGTTGTCCTCCATAATAACATAAACCACCATCTGCAATGGTTATAAATGGGAAAATCATAAATGGCAATTTTTTTTGTGGGAAAGGAATATGTTTTCTCAAATTTTAAATGGCAAGTGTTATTATAACCATTTCCACTATATGGATACCATATAACAATTAATGTTGAAGTTCCAAGCTCTACCAACCAACATCATGTATTGGATGCATATGTAGGAATCTATAGCTTGGAAATATATACACACAAAAATTATGTGTAGAAATGTATGTATGTGGCATTAGATGTAGACAATATACATATTTGGATGGATGGAAAATTATATATGTATGTATGTGCACATAGGGAAAATGAAATGAAGCACACCAAAAGAAGGCCCACTCTCCACCCTACCATATTGGGTCATGGAGCCTCATAGGATCTCACCAAAACCCTGAGCAATAACATGTATTATCTACCACTATGTTCAATGGTTATATCAATGTTTCATATTATAGTTAATATACAACCTATCAATCTAAGAATTCCTTTTTGATGTTCAAAGAAATAATAACTAAAAAGTTGCATCTAACTTCAAGTACATATATATCACTATAGATTTTGTTTTGTGACTTCATATATCTGGGTTGCATGTTTTGGATGCATATGTAGATATCTGTAGACATGGAAAATGTACATTTCCGGTTTGACACACTTGATCCTGATCACTAAAAACATTTCTTCGCAAATCACACTCTCAACATTTCATCGTAATTCTATCTCTTAATCTAATGAATCATTATTCATCTGATTAGGACTATCACCTCATTTGATTAAATTAATCAATTTAATTTAATTAACCTTACATTTCTATTTAATTAAATAAATCATTTTATTTGATTAAATTCTCTAAAGTCATCTTATTAAATTAAATAAATTAAACCTTATTTGATTTGATCTAATATTTCCCTCCTTAGTTAAATAAATCAAAACATTTATTTAATTAAATCATTTCCTCTCAGTTCCGATTTAAATTAATTCATAAATTTAAGTCTAAATTGTCACATCATCTAATTCTTCATTAAATTAATCAAAACCATGATAAAGTTAATCCCTCTGATGAAAATCCTCTAGAGAATGCAAGTTGCACAATAGATCAATTACTTTGATTTATTTAATTCTCTATTTTTCCTCACATGGCATCAAAAAGGGGATATTCCCTCATTTGAATTCAAAAAGGCCAAGTGGACTTAGTCCTTCCAACAAGGCATTTAAGGCCTCTTACATGTCCTTGGCCTTGAGCCAAGTGACATTAACTCCATTTCCCTTCCCTCTTCAAGAAGTCATTTCACAAATTCAAATTCAAACTAAATGCATTTATTGGCACTTTGGCCAAAATGTGCACAACCACTAACCATTCACATCATGACATGTGGCATTCAACGATTGGATTGAAAGTTAGTCCCACATTGCTCAAATCTTACTTTCTCTTCCAAATTGAAAGTTATAAATTGGAGGCTTCTCTCCTCATTTCTCATCCACAATTGCATGCAAAGTTACTCTCTTCACATTGAGAGCTAATTTTGTCCATTTCACTCAACTTATCACCATTTTCACAATTTGTAACAAATTTATGCTCAAATCTCTTTGAAGATTTGACCATTTCTCAATCACTCAACATTTCAATTTAGGAATTGGGAAAAGGGCCAATTGCAACACTTCATTGGCACCAATTCCCCCATGGGATTACTAATCTATTAGCTTAATTAGGATTTAACTTCATTTCTTGTATTGTGTTCTTCATTTCCTAATTTTAGTTTGAATAGATGGATTTCATGGGGAATCTCTCATACTTGTTTGCATGCATTTGATCTAACAACCTAACGCATTTGTTGCTCTTGTGCATTTGC